>JACXGM010003885.1:26143-40136 GCA_016801145.1 Umbra pygmaea | reverse complement strand
CTCTCTCTACTTCCCCCTGTCTCACTCTCTCTACTTCCCCCTGTCTCACTCTCTCTACTTCCCCCTGTCTCACTCTCTCTACTTCCCCCTGTCTCACTCTCTCTACTTCCCCCTGTCTCTCTCACACATTCCTGGTGCTCATTCATATTTCAGCCCTCAGGTACACAGCTTGCATGTCCAGGGTCCCTACAGCTACAGACACACACACACACACACACACACACACACACACACACACAGACAGACAGACAGACAGACAGACAGAGTTTTCTTCTCTCCATCGTAGAAAGCTGTTGTCTGCCCTTGTCAGTGGTCATTCATGTAATTTGAATGTCTTACTAATTGCACCATATTTAAATTGAGATTTCATGAAGAGCAGGGCAGGCAAGGTAGGTGGACTATTAGTATAAATATATATGGTTTATTCATAATAATTTTTCTGCAGCTACTCAATCAAAGAATGTCTACATTATCTTCAGATTTTGTAAATAAGTGCTTTGTTAAGTTTTATATATAAAAATAAATATATAATTAAAATTTGTAAGGCAAATTCTCCTGTGATTTAGTATACGTTGAAGTATTCAAAAAGTATTGGCACCCTGTATTTGAGCAATTCAGAAATAAGCAATGCGTCATATTTTGGTCTCAAATATAGGAGCTGTGTATTTTAATTTCTATGAGTAGTATGATACTCTTCTGAAAACACAATTTTATTTAGATTGCCATTTGCCACCCTAACAACCAATATTTTGTGAAGTGTCACCTGGACTGGATAACTAACAGCACTGAGCCTCTTACTGTAAGGTTTGATGAAGTTGATACACACCTTTGGAGGGATATTGGACCACCCCTCCAAGTGCAGAAGCTTCCAAGACCGATGGAGCTGAGTCGAGAGAGTTTCAGAGTTCAAGTTCCTCGGTGTGTTCATCAGTGATGACCTCACATGGTCCCGTCAGACAAGCTCGGCGACAAAAACTGCCCAAAAGCGCCTTTACTTCCTGAGGAGACTCAAGAAGTTTGGCATGTCTGCCAGGATTTTAATAAACTTCTACAGTTTCAGGTTGCATTACAGCCTGGTACAGCAGCTGCTCCGCTGCTGATCGCAAGGCCCTTCAGAGGGTGGTGAAGTCAGCGGAGCGCATCATAGGCTGTTGTCTCCCCACCGTGCAAGGCATCTACCACAAGCGATGCCTGAGGAAAACACAGAACATCTTAAAAGACCACAGTCATCCAGGCCGTGCCCTTTTCTCACTGCTGCCATCTGGTAGATGTTACCGGAGCATCAAATCACGAACTACCAGACTAAAAAACAGTTTCTTTCCGCAGGCCATTCGGCTGCTTAACACGGAACATTGATTACAATCATTTTTTGAGCCCTGTCATTCTCTGGTCACTTTATCCACTCTACATCTGAGTAGCAGAATTCAATGCACCTTTAAAAAGAAATTTCCATGCCATATTTATAATATTGATTACTTCTGCTGTTGTACACTTCCGATCACTGTTCAGTACATAGTGTATTGCTATTATTATTATTGTCTTAAAATTTCTTCATATTGTATATAATCTTTTTAAGCCCACTGTGTAGATGTGTCGAGCCATGTCACAAGAATTTCACTGCATAGGATGATGTGATGTCATTCGATGCATATGACAAATAAACAACTTTGACTTTGACCCGTGATGGTCATGTTTTGTGCTTGTGGACTCTCCAGGTCACAGGTTTTCAATTGTTTTCAAGCCCAGAGGCTGGTATGTCCATTGCTTTGTTTTGTACCTGCAACCATTTATGTTGATTATGAAGTATGTTTGTGATCGTTGTGTTGTTAGCTTCCATCTACACCCAATTCTCCATGTCCTTGTCAGGTTTGCGCTGAAATATCTTTGTACTTATTGTAACTAATTATGGCATGATCTTAACAAAAAGCCCCAAAGTATCAATGATCCACCACTATGTTTTACTGTGGATATCAGGTGATTTGTCTTGTATTCAGTCACTTTGTCGCCAAACAATGAGCTTTTAGCCGAATGGTGTACATGGCCATAAAGTTCATATTGATTTGTCATCTGGCCGCAAAACACTTCACACATTAATTAACTGTAATTTTTCATTGGCAAAATGACTGACCTTAGTGACGTTAAGCATTATATAATCATGGTGCATCCAATGTCTCTGAATGCAGCCTCAACAGAACACTGTCCAGTCTGGAGCAACCGCATTAGCATGGACCCACATGTAGAGTCCCTGTAGAATTCAGGCCATTCATGTACCGATTAAGCTCGATTGAATATAGATCGTTCTTTTTAAGAGCTGGAATGCCTAGATGTTCTTTGATCTCTTACTATGGTAGAGTAGAGAAAGAGAACCAGGATTGAAAGAGGAGCTTTTATTTTGATGGTGGCAGCAGATATTTCCTGCTCCTCAGCCTTGACCATGTACAGGTAACATCATGAAGTCCTTTGTCGTAAAGTGGTGTTGTTTGATCATTCTCCTGTGCCTGTTAGCAAACCCACTTCCTGTCTGAGGTTATGCACTTCCTGTCTGAGGTTATCCACTTCCTGGCCATTGTTTTTTAACCCCTGTCCTTTCCTGCTGTGCTTCTTCAGGGAGGAGGAGGAGAGCCTGCGGGATAAGATCCGCGCCGACCATGAGCGAGCGCTGCAGGAGGCCAAGGAGAAACTGAAAAAGTCCCGCGAAGAGCTGCGGGCGGAGATCCAAACAGAGAAAAGCAGGGTGGTGGAAGACCTGAAGAAGAAGGAGGGGCCCAAGCCCCTGCCACCCGTCCCAATGCCCAAGGTGGTGGGGGTCAACGACGGTGACCCCGGGGAGCCAGAGGTCAAGGAGAAAAGAGACAAGATCCGTGAGGTAAGCAAGAGTGTGGTGTGGTGTGGTGTGTCTTGTACTGTGTATTTGACCCCCACCACCAGATCTGAGGCTTATGGTCAAAAACGGAAAATCACTTTTTTACAGTACAGATTGTATATGAAAATTGTATATGAAATACTGCAAATGAAGAGTTCTTAACAAGCCATTGAGGGGGCATTTCTCAGAAGAAGCGATTAAAACTTGAAAAAATCGTAAATTTTGCAAAGTTTCTTCAAGAGAGTAGGCTAGTATGTAAAATCTAGAGCAGGGCTGCCAAACCTGTTCCTAGAGTTCTACTCTCCTGTTCTTCTTGACTGTAATTTAACACACCTGATTCTAATAATTAGCTGGATGGAAAGCTAAATCAGGTCAGCCTTAACTGGGGTTGGAGAAAACCTACAAGACAGTAGCTCTCCAGGAACAGGGTTGGGCAGCCCTGCTTTAGAGTCTTCCTCTGAAAAGTCACAACGTGCGCCTTCCACCCAGTTTCATGAAGACGGTCACACATTTTTGTCTTCGTGAATGCAACATCTCGGAGACAGACAGCCTCTTAAGTACTGTGTCTTTGTCCAAATGCAATCCCAGATTTTGTGTGCCAAGGTGCTAAGTGGAGACAGACAGACAGTTCCAACCTGAAACCATTTTCATCCATCCGTCCCTCCAGATAATTACCTTGTATCACTTCGTTCTGAACGCCACTTGGAGTCAGAACACTTATTGCGGTGCAGGGCCGGGCTATTCACTCTAAACCTGCTTTTGTCTCCCAGCACGCCTTTTGTTCCCATATAATTAGAATTCAAAGACTATGCTGAAATACACTCCCAAATGACGAGGGCTCATAGCGGTACATCAGATTCCTGATTGCTTTGTGATTGTGAGCGTAACTCAAAGATCGCTACAACACTCCACTGTCAACCAACACAATGTTTTCATCACGCAGTTTGTGTTGTGCTGTTGCATTTTGTAAAATGGAGCGAGACACATAACAACCTCCTTTTCATTCCTTGTGTTTTGCACTCACAACTTGATTAACCAATCACATCCTTTATATATCAATTATATTTTAATGTCTATTGGTCAGTTCAATGTAGTATGAGGTGGAGAACCCTGAGTCAGCTCATGTAGCTCTCTTGACAAATGTCATGTGACTGATCAAAACATTAAAACAATGAAATCGGTGCATAGAGAATATATCTCATGCAGTTATTTTTCTGTTTGGAATACATCTCGACTTTCTGTGGTTTCTCACCAGGCTCTTAAATTACCCTGTCTATTATACATCTCTGGAAACAACTCTGGTTTTACTATTGATAGGTATGTGTTTTCATAAAAAAATTTTTTCCAAACGACTGAAAACGTTTGTCCAAAATTCCAAATAAGATTTTTATTCAGAGCATTTATTTGCAGAAAAAGACAACTGGTCAAAATGACAGAAAGGATGGAGTCTTTTCAGACCTTGAATAACGCAAACAAAATAAGTTCATCGCCACTTTTTCCAGAGCTGTATATAAACTGTTAGTGGCCCACAAACATACCCAAGAGCATGTCGATCTTTTCGATTGCCTGACTTTACAGACTAAAGGTCCAACCCGGCCATGATAATATTATAATCAGACCAAGTCATTGTTTCAGTCTGTATATAAACCAATGAATGGTTCACCAGGAGAGATGATCCACTCTTGTTTTGATATGTTAGTCTGTCCTTACTATCTCATACGCTGGGCATTGTTTTTCTTGCAGTATTCCAGCCTTTCCACTGTCCCACCATTGCCAAAGAAAAAATGAAAATGCAGAAGTTCAAACATTAACATTTTGTTAGACACATGAATTGCATTTGCTAGTCACCTAGATCAGTGGTTCTCGAAGTACCACCTCTGGTTAAGCTAACCAATTAAAGTTCCACCTACAAGCCACCATCTCCAAGAAACTACAGAAAACATCAATAGCCATTGTACGACCATGTATGTGACCATTTATTAAGTATGTTAGGCTGTTAGTAATTTTCGTTGCAAACCCAACCCTTTGTGCACAATGAATGATCATTTACTGTAATAAACAGTTTATGAAATCTAAGGAGCAGTACGAGTACCCAAGAATCCTATTCTCACACCGTACTGCGGCTGTACATACATGGGCTATCCTTTACTGTACAGTTACTAGGGATGCACCGATACCACTTTTTTGCTGATACTGATCCCGAGTACTGAACTTACGCCCAGATCACACAGAATCCGCTAGTTGCGTTGCATATGCATAGTTTTGATGCAAAGCCCTTTGCCTCATTTACATATTGTCTAGTGTTTCACAGCGCATGTAAAAATGGAGGAGAAACTTATAAGAGCGGTCGCCGGGTATCCTGCCATTTTTGATATAACAGCAGATGTCTACACATACACCAATCAAAAACAATATGCTTGGAAGAGGAATTCGAAAGACATTGAATTAGCAGGTCAGTAACTGTTGGCTATACCAAATTTGTCACCGTTATGAAAAGCTAGCAAGTGTTAGCTAGACACAACATCCGGTTTGATTAATGCATTGGTTTTAGCGCACGAGTAGGAAAAATCCAATGCATGCAACACCCCGAACGCACCGCAGCCGCAATCCAACGCATTCCGCTATGCGTCTTTGCATCACTGGCGGACTCCTTCATTGGAAATGACTGGACTTCCGTTGTTACGCATATGCAATGACGGATTCTGTGTGATTTGGGCTTTAGACTACTGATCCAATACAGAGTACCGATCTAATACCAGCCTATTTAATATAAAATTTGCATCCTCCCACCGTGCTGTCAGACTTATTAAGAGACATAGGACATGTCTGAACTCTGAATGTCTGTAGTGAAGCTAATTGCAGTAACATCTTTCAGTAAGGCCAAAAGGTATTTTTTTACTGCACAGTTCAGGAGGGCTAAATCAGACACATTGCAGCTAGGCTGGTGGATGCCCGAACACCAGCCACTTAGATTTGAAAAGGAAATGCACTAGCTCCTTCTATAAATGGGCATGTATATATCCACCTCGACGTGTGTCATTTTTGTCAAATGCCGTCCAATCTGAGATATATGAAATGCTTGAAGTAATAAATAATAAAGTGTGTTATAAGTTTAACAATACACCTGCTGCATTGGCCAGGAGGTTAGGCAAAGTTACAAGCAATGTGAAAAAGCACCCACATAATGTAGAGGTTACATGTTCACCTGACCTTTTTCTTTTCACCTCTGCTTAAAACTGATTATAGCCTATTATTTTGTACGTAGGCAAACTTTCCTGGAAACATAGACCACGATTTGTTGTTTATGCAGCAAGGATACATCTACAATAATGGTTCAATTTCTTTTTGAACATCGCATCACTAACGACTCGTGTTTACTGCACCTTAGGACATAGTATCAAATCATTACATAGACTCCATAAGCTGATAAGGCTTCGTTACTGTTCTTCAAGCAGCAGGATCAAGCTGTCAACACAAACTCAGAATTCACTTTGCAAAATTAAAGCTCTCACTGATATTTGACACATTGCAATGCATTTAAAAAATGCCTTAATTTTTTAAATGGAAAGTCTAACTGCTGCCAGCACAATATATTGCTGCTTGAAGAACAGTAACGAAGCCTCGAATGCCCATCACTACCGATACCCAATCCCATATTGTTGGCCAGTATCAGACACATTTTTCCTGTCTAAATAGCCACAACATGTTTGATTAACATTAAAATACAATATAGCAAACTTTTTTTTGTCATTGTGTACCACCACTGTGTGCTCCAAGGCCCAGCACTGGTACGCCTACCACAGTTTGAGAACCACTACAGCAGATAATCTGTCGGGTTACGACGCTGTTATGTAGCTCGTGTCCTGTCGTACCAATCAATCCAGTCATGGTTTGGAGTGATGCACCTCATCTCTAGGGCTGCAACAACAAAATCGATAAAACCGATAATTTAAATTATTTTTAAGAAATTATTAAAATCGAATTTCATTATCGATTTGTTGGGTCTATGTTGCGTGGCAGAGCTGGCTTTGTCACATTTTCCCATTAGGTGGTAACTTTTCTTAAACTACAGACACTTTGGGTGGTGAAATGTCAAATGTATAATAATTTTTTTAATTTTTTATTAGACTACTTTAAGCAAGACCATTGGAGACAAATGTGTTTGACAAAAATTGCAGATGCTTACTCATTAACAATGACGCACTTCTGTCGAGGTCAGCGATGCCACGAGTCGGTGTAATAGATTACTTTTCTGGGTTAGGCTGATTTTACAACTTATGGGAAGTTCATCAGTATGACCCTACTGACCAGGTGAAAGAAGTTCTGTCATTTTAGAATGTTTCCCATTGTTCCAATTGAAGGTAAAACACTGTAAACTTTTAGAGTGGATTTCCTATCAAATCACAACCTTTTTTTTTTACAGTGTAGTTTTACATGTTTTAGTTTTTCATAAATCACTGGTAAGTTCTGAACTTCTTTTACCTGGTCAATAGGGTCTTACTGAGGAACTTTCCAAAAGTTGTGAAAATTTAAAATAACTGAGTAAAAACACTTTGGGGTTAAATCTAGATGTTGTGAGAAGAAAACAATTATTTTATTCTAAACACAACAAGTTTCAATACAAACAGGGATTACTACGACGTATGTATCCAAAGGAACAGCTATGAAATTGGGTTTAGAATAGATCATTCTACATTGTGTTGAGAGTAAACAGGGTTCAGATGAGTGTACACAACAAATCATCTTAGGTTCGTATTTACTATTTGAAATGCATGTAACACTGCCCCTAGACAGACCGATCCTGTCTTTGTTTAACTGCCACTTTCAGTCATTGCAATGAATACACTATTATGGATGTGAGTCTCTCATTTCAAGCCTGATTCAATACTCAGCTACTGGAGGTACATGGGGTCGGATACGATTCAATACTCACCTACTGTAGGTACATGGGGTCGGATACGATTCAATACTCACCTACTGTAGGTACATGGGGTCGGATACGATTCAATACTCATCTGGGTACATGGGTTTTTACGAACAATAAAATATTTTTGTTGTATAATAGGTTAATATGAAGAGGAAAGACAATGTATAGTTTGAGGATTACGTCATTTATTTAATTTGGCTAAATAATGCCAAAGTATAAACTCATGTCACATACCAAACTAGTGTATCTTTGTGGTAGGTGGATTAACATTGTAAGCAATGCAAGCATCCACATTACCATGAAATTAAATGCATGGACATGTTGGTAGTGCTTCTAGAATGCGTTCTTTTTTCAAGTTCACCTTTTTCAATGCAAGAAGCTGCACACTATGTGTTATGGTAGCTTTTGTAGCCAGTGATAAGTGTAGCGGTATAGCAGCCTTTAAAAGCGAAAACCATGTCTTTCCAATGGTACCAAGCTTTAGTTGCTAGCATGTACGGTTTGCGAGATAATCGCGTTTGGCGCTCTAAAGCGTCAATAAACCAAGGAGGGTTAAGTATATGGGTAAATTCGATCTGTTAGATCATATTACAGTTCTATAAAGCCTTGTGCCATTCAGATCCAAGTGTAAAATAAAATATAGACAAATAAATGAATGCACCCCCCCCCATCTGCTGACCAGGGTCGATTTTCTTTTGCAACATTCAAGAGAAGTGAGACAACTATTGAGCAAGAGTACATCCATTATACATCCATTTTCAGGTCACTGAGAATGACCAGGAGAACAGGCTTCTATATTACACACTCCCTCAGGATCAACTGTACAGCTTCATTAAACCGTTTGTCTGTAGCTGAAAATCACCGTCCACCATCTGAAACACCAGAAATGTCATTAGATATGGAGGCCTTGTCTCTGGGTTATATAGCTGTGTGAGTAGGTCCTTTGTTAACAAACCAGGTCTGTTTAAATGACTGTGATGTATTTGTTTGACAGCAAATGACAATGCTACTAAGCAAGGTAACAATACCATTCAGTCAAGTAGCCAAGTAGGATATGCACATATTTGTAGAGCACAGGAAGAACGAAAAAATGATTGACAGACTACTTAACATGTAGAGCAGACATTGACCTTTTTTCTATTGCGTGAAATAGTGAGGTGTGGTAATCCCCATAAAATCCAGAGGCAAAATGTGATATTTTTTTGCATTATTCCACCATTCATTTCTGTCAGAGCAAGGATTTCAAAATCTGTTTCAAATAAGTACTGTTTCATTTAGGCTTCTTGGAAATCTTGTGACAAGGTGACGTTTGTTAACATATTCACATCAATTCAATCTGCCTATTTGCCAAAAATAATTGTAAAGATATTGATGTCACGTTGCCCTGGAGATAGTTTCACATTTATCGAAATGCTAATGGTGTAAGCCTAGACAACACAGACCTTATTTTTAAGGGGATTTTAAAAAATGTCTGACTCTGGCATTGAAAATGTCTGGCATGTCAAATCAATATCATTTTAAGTTATATTTGTTTCTAAAGTGTATGGTATTTCTGCTTGTAGAGAACATTGTATTTGTTTTTTTAGGATACTGGTGTTTTAGGAAGGGAGAATGTCTGAAGTTACCTGTTGTCCATTTACTTTCACAAGACATGCAAATCGCTAGGATGTTCTTTTTGGTGTATCACACGTAAACCTGCACTCCTCTGTTGTAGTCAAATAGACAAAGTATTTTTAAAAAGAAAACAATTTGTAGTTGATGCAGAGGCTTACAGAATGTTAGTGTTACAGCATTTCTGGGGTATTAGGTAAAATGGAATGGTGTTCCCTACAATGACAGGAAGGGTAAATACAATTAATAGATATTTTAGGTTGCTTGTTTTGAGGATTTAACGAAATTCAATTTTGACCAGAGGATTATTCTGTTGAGCGAGTGGCAATAGTGGAAGAGTTGCTGATCTGCTTGCGTGTGTGTGTTCCCCACGGTGCTCGCTGTGACTGTACAGCACAGATGAATCAATATCTAAAGCAAGGCTTTTAAATGAAATCTAAACGGTGGCTGTACCGAGATGGCTGGCCCCATAGAGACAGCACTCACAGGAAGACGTGGAATCTGTGGAGGACAATGGCCTCCTCTTTTCCTTTCCTTTGATTCTCCCTATGTCTCCTTCTGCACTTCTCTTCCTGCAAAGCAGATGGTCCTGTGTGATCTTAACGTGATCCCTACAACACAAACCACAGACCGAATGTGCGCACGTGTGTGTGTAAATGTCACGCCTTACCTCCAGGGCAGAGAACAGCTCTGTTTCTTCGTGAAGCCTGATCCCAGCATGGCCATCTGCCATCCACCAGAAACTCAGTCTAGCACTGGCTAATGATGTGGATTTGTAATAGCTTCATTACAATTTACTGTGTGTATGTTTGTTTTCAAAGAGGACCATTACTCATTCTGTATAAAAATAATATGATATTATTTGTCAAAATGAAAAGGAGAAATCCACCCATCAACCGCAGAATGAATTGTAGTGTCATGTATCACGACTGTGCAACAGATTCTGAGAGTTGGTCAGTTCTTGCTCATGCTGATACTCACTAGATGTACATCTGGTGTTTCTATACGTCCCCATAAGAGGGCCGCTGTTGAGTGACCAGCATCAACGTTTCATAAGAATATATTACTTCATGCTTTATGGAGCCGGTTCAGTATTTTCACTGTGTCCCCTTGTCAGAGATCATCCTTGAATATGTATGAGTCCCTAAGTGTGGATTTGTTTGGCGACATGATTCAATTACCATTTATGCTCTCGTTTACCACATCTCCGAAATAGAAGGATGGTAAAGACAAGATAAATGGGCATTTGTAATCAGGCTGGGCAGCGCTAGGTTTGATAAGCACAAGGCGAATGGAGAGCATAGAACAGGAACGGGTGCAGAAAAAATACAACCCACAATGCCTCTTGACCGCGGGGCTGTTGCCATGCTAGCGGACCTCACTTCTGTTGCCTCTGCTAGTGGTAAAAACGTTTGTCTTTTTTGCTCCCCGTCATCATCTTCCTGATGTACAGCGTTGCATTCCTGCCTTGCTTCATGTGCCGAGGGGTTTTTGTGCTCCACAGTATTGTACCTGTCACCGACTCTGTTTCACAGCAGGCTGCACTCCAGGACGTTTGTCTCAGGTTTTACTGGGTTGAATTCTAGTTGTTTAATTTCCTTCCCCTGTAACACTTTAGTTTGTGAATGGGGATGTCCTTTCCTTTACGATGCCCACGCAGTGAGGGCACACCTGTGAAATCCTGAGTGACAGCACCATCCTTTTCATTTACTGTTGTGGCCAAAATCTTCAAGAATTTTGCAAGTATTGGTCTCCACTAAGTTTTCTGATTCAGTGTTCTTAGATCTTTTTGTCAGTAGTTACAATGAATACTGAAGTATGATTACAAGCGTTCCATAAGTGTCACGTTTTTATTGACAATTACATTAAGTTTTTGCAAAGAGCCAATATTTGCAGTTCTTTTTCAAGACATCTGCAATTCGCCCTGGCATGCTGTCAATTTCTGGGCCACATCCTGACTAATGGCAGCCCATTCTTGCATGGTCAATGCTTGGAGTTTGTCAGAATTTGTGGGTTTTTGTTTGTCTACCCGCCTCTTGAGGATCGACCGCAGTCCAATCCCTGTACCTTTTGCAAAATATCAGTCACTGATGTTTTTTCTTGAGAGAAATGGCTTCTTTGCTGCCCTTCTTGACACCAAGCCTTCCTCCAAAACTCCCAAAACTCCCATCACTGTGTGTGCAGAAGCATTCACACCTATCTGCTGCCATTCATAAGCAAGCTCTGCACTGGTGGTGCCCCGATCCCACAGCTGAATCAACTTTAGGAGATGGTTCCAGGCGCTTGCTGGACTTTCTTGGGCACTCTGACGCCATCTTCACAACAATTGAACCTCTTTCCTTGAAGTTATTGATGATCCGATAAACGGTTGATTTAGGTGTAATCTTACAAACAGCAATATCCTTGCCAGTCGATCCCTTTTCGTGCAAAGCAATGATGCCTGCACGTGTTTCCTTGCAGCTAACCATGGTTGACAGAGGAAGAACAATGATTTCAAGCACCACCCTCCTTTTATAGCGTCCAGTTTTTATTCTAACTAAATCAGCATGACACTGTTATCTACAGCATGGTACTCGTCAACACTCTCACCTGTATTAACGAGACGATCCCTGACATGATGGCAGCTGGTCCTTTTGTGGCAGGGCTGAAATGCAGTGGAAATGTTTTTTGGGATTAAGTTCATTTTCATGGCAAAGAGGGACTTTGCAATTCATCTGATCACTCTTCATGACATTCTGTAGTATATGCAAATTGGCATCATCAACAATGAGGCCGCAGACTGTGAAAATTTGTATTTGTGTCATTCTCAACTTTTGACCACGACTGTGGAACAATTGTTTTCACGGACAACTCTGAATCTACCGATTCTGGTTCACGGTCGACCCACCCTGGGTGAGCGAGGTGTGTTTGTTCATACTCTGGGATTGATAGAGGTCGGTCTTGGTATGCTATACTTGGAAACTCGGGGGGGGGGGCAGTCCTTGGGACCACAGGGACATGTTCAATGCGTAAATCCTCCCTGAACAGATGCTCTGGGTATGGATAGAATAGTGGCCATGGGATAGTGGGTTGTTTTGTCCACCCAGTAGCCAAGGTCTCTGAGATGCTGAGGTGCAGACCAAAAGAGGATAGGAGGTAAGCACATAGAATACCACTGTAAAGTCGAAGTTAGGGAAAGACAATTGGCCCTGGCAGCCTTAAAGCATTCATTCCACAGCAAAAGATGTTATTCAAGGCTGATACCCTCAAGTGTTAGGACCATATGTTACAGTGGAGAGCAGCCGTGTCATCCTGGGTTGTTTGTCAGGATTCCAAGCTTGGAGCTGTTAAAGGGGCCCATCTGAGCCACTTCACTGTCTCCCTTTAAGTAGATTTTCTCACCCGTGCTGCCATGAATGTATTTACAGTGAAGTGCAAATCTAATGTCGCAATTTCACTGCCCTCTTGCATCCGAAGAGGCGCCCTTCCATCTTAGAGCAGATTGTATCCAACCGAGGGGCATGGATGGTGGATGGAGGCAGGTTTTAAATCAATCATGCTGACTCCCAGAGGTTACCCAGGGCAGCGCATTCATAACTCCAGACGCGGCTCCCAAACCTCGAGCAACGCTGCTGCTCCCCCGCTTCTCCAGCTAAACTGATTTTCTCAACAATGGCAGCAGCTGAAGTTTTGCTCCTGCTCCCTCAGCGGCCTCAATTTATGAAGATTTTTTAATCTAATATGGCAGGTTGGCTAGGTGAGGTGCTGATGGTTTAGGCCAGGCTTTGTATCCTGACCCCCAGGAGGAATGCTGGTTATGGCTGCCTGGTCGGCAGCTGGCCTGAAGTCAGTGCCGACTCTTGCTGGCATTTGTTCTACATAAACAGGAAGTAGTGTAGTAATCAACAGCTCGGCTGGAGTTATGCCTGTGTTATGTCCTTGAGCAAGGCACTTAAGAGCAAATCACTCTGGATAAGAGCATCCTCTAAATGACAAAAATGTAAAGAGTTATCCAGAAACAGGAGCTAGTAATGAACAGCTAGCCCTGTTATTCCGGAACAGGAAGTAGTAAAGTAATGAACAGCTAACCCTGTTATTCCGGAACAGGAAGTAGTAAAGTAATGAACAGCTAGCCCTGTTATTCAGGAACAGGAAGTAGTAAAGTAATGAACAGCTAGCCCTGTTTTTCAGGAACAGGAAGTAGTAAAGTAATGAACAGCTAGCCCTGTTATTCAGGAACAGGAAGTAGTTCAATAATCAGCAGCTAGCCTGGTGTGTAGGGGTGGTGGTCAGATTGGTAGGCATTGTTCAGTTGAATCAAGCAAGGTCATGTTCAGACAGATTGAGTCACACCCCATCACTCACTGCTTCCTTTGTCCTGTCTCTCTGTCCCGCTCTTATATACAATGCCCCTTTTTACCTTTTCTGCTTTATCTGCTTAGAAATTCTTTTTTTTGTGCTTCTCTGTTTCCCTCCCTCTCTCTCTGCTCTTTCCAGCTTACTCTCTCTCAGGTCATTCCTTTCTCTCTCTCTCTCTCTCTCTCTCTCTCTCTCTCTCTCTCTCTCTCTCTCTCTCTCTCTCTCTCTCTCTCTCTCTCTCTCTCTCTCTCTCT
>JACXGM010003885.1:0-16639 GCA_016801145.1 Umbra pygmaea | reverse complement strand
ATGATACGCATAATCGTGCAGCCCTAGTAATTGTGCACAAAGAGCAAATTAGTCAAAAATCGTGCGCATGCATACATACAGACACACAATCCCTGTCAAAGGTTTGGACACACTTACCCAATTACTAGAATGTGTCTCTATAGATGTCAGAATATGTATCTTTGTTGATATTTTCCCCATCACTACTCTATAAATCATTTTAATGCCAACAGTGATCTCAGGAGACAGTCCTACACTGAAAAGCTGCTTTTGTGTTTCCACTCAATAAAGCAAAGAACATTAGTAACCTTGACAACTGTAGCGTGAATTCTAAACTGTCCTGTCTGGATTTTAGAATCATGAGTGACTGTCCAGTTTACATTGCTGTCAGTAGGATTGGGTATCGTATGGGTCTTAACCGATAACGCTACCTAATGCGATACCTCATAACAATACATGCTTTGAATTTTCATGGATTTTTAGTCATAGCAGATTTGTTATAGATCTAGTCATCCAGACCTGACCATGGGTTCTCTGACTTTCCCCGGGCTCTCCTGCACGAGGCAGCCCAAATTGGCATAGCGTTGCCTGCGATTTGGGTTAGATAAATCAGATTATCTATACTGCCACGTCGCTCTCCAGCAACTCCTTGTGTCCAGATCGGGTACCTGTGGGTTAAATCGTGGAAGTATATTTGGTGAACGTAATCATTCCGTGCATGATCCGACTAAAGGCTACCATGATGTATTCGCAGTGTGAAAAGAATCATTGGCTGGACAACATGTCCCACACATCTGTCCAGGGGGTTGCGGAGCTGCCGACAAGGCAGGATTAGAGGGAATTGGGAGGGAGAAAAATGAGGAAGAATCACAAAAAACATCAACTAAGAACCCAGATATAGTCATCCAGCTACACAGAAGCATACTGTTGCATGTTATTATTTTTGCAACACACATCCCTGGTAATTTATTCTGTGACTAGTATTTGTTTGCAGAACACGTCAATGGTCATTAAATATCTCTCTTATATAATTCGGATAAAAAAAATTAAGGAAATACAACTTTTTAATAAAATGGGATAGTAGAAAAGAACACACAAATACAAAAATTCAACTGAAATACAAATGGTAGAGAACAGATCCTGTTGAATGCACACCAGGCTAACAGCACCTTTTCTTCTAGCATTGCAATAAAAACCTAGATTACCTGAATCTAGGAGTACACAGTTGAGAAGGGCTGAATATCCTTTACACTAAAATCACCACAGCCCTGTGACTTTCCTCCATTTTCTCAATTGTTAGTTTAGTCGTGGCTGCCAGTGTAAAAGGACTGGCATGATCTGACTGCAAAGCTGATGGTTGGCAAGAAGGATGCATGCCATGTTTACTATACAACAATGATGAACGATGAGCTGCCCTAGGTAATGCTAGCCTAATGCTATGTCTCTGGTAATACAGGATGGCAAACGCATTATTGGAAATATGTAACTAATGTTTTTCACCTAGATCACATGAAGCTCGGTGTGATGTTACAATTGTTTGCTCTATCATAATTATTAACTAGCCAATCTCAAAAATCTTCACAAACGGTTAGCCTATTGAGCAAGCAGTTCACACTTTGAAGGAACGTATCTACGCTCGCTCGCTCTAGCTAGCATGATTAATAGCCAAACTCTATAGGCTAGGTAAAGCCCAATTATCATTATTATTCATAGTTATCAGAGATAAGTTACTTTATATATCGCTGTCATACCTGCTGTGGAAACACTTTTTGTTTACACATTGCAGTGTACTTTCGACTTGTCTTTCCCAGGCTTGTTTGTGTCATCTGATGACATTAGTAAGATGCGTGTTTGAGGGACGTCACGTGCATGCAAAGACATCCATGCTGGCCTCTTGCCAGTGTATTGTTTCAGTCAGCGTCAGGAACCGAAAAATGGAACCGAAATTAAATGTGCATTTCGATACCAGTAATATTGGTTGACTTGGAACCGGTCAACCATTATTTTTTTTATACCCAACCCTACCTGTCAGAGAACTGGATTTGAAATGTAAATCAATCAGGTATTAGGCCAGGACACATCACTGTCAATACTACATAACTGACTGTAAATGCCTTGTTTATTGACCTGACTTTTATTGACCTTATGATTCAGTTGATTATTACATCTTACTGAACAGATTTATCTGGAAAATGTTATTTGAAATATTACGTCTGTTTTGGCTGGAGAACTGGCTGAATTCATGCTTTGCATCTGTAAGAACATAAAGTCATACACCAAAGTTAGATTTTTGGGTCCATTATTGTTCATTCTCCAATATGACTGCTGAGTTTATACTCCAACTGTAAACCGAATTATGTTTCATGACTCATTCTGTAATCATATTTATAGCCAAAACATAAGTTGGAGAAAGAAAATTGACAGGACACTTCCAAGATTCCCTTGAGGACAAATGTTTGGCTATGAATTGTTGCAGAGATGATAATGAACTTTCTTTATATTAGTATTCATTTGATGTTTGTGTTAGAGCTTATCTGAGACTGAGCTAATAATACAGGGGCAGGGCTCTACGCTAACTTTTTCCCAAGGAGTACATGTACTCCTAAATAAAAAACTGTTAGAGCAAACAAAGAAATTTAGGAGCGCATTGAAAAATGTTCAAGTAACTCAGAATTTATACTTTTTCTTTTTCACAGTGTTTTTCCCACATTTCTCTCACTTTGACTGCACTGCGTTATCACAGAAAACTACTGCAGTTGGCGCATGACTCCTTGCGGAATGTGGGAGTTGAATTCTTGTGAAATGGGGCAACTGTAGAGCCCTGAGGGGTTGAAGGGTAACAGAGTGGACGTCATGCTGGGTTGATGGGGTAACAGAGTGGACGTCATGCTGGGTTGATGGGGTAACAGAGTGGACGTCATGCTGGGTTGATGGGGTAACAGAGTGGACGTCATGCTGGGTTGATGGGGTAACAGAGTGGACGTCATGATGTGTTAAAGGGGTACCGTGGTCACGGATCAGCTTATTATGGTTACAGTGGTACAATGGGTGTCTGATGGCTCAGTAGTTAGGGAGTCGGACCAGAAGTCGGAAGGTTGCCGGTTCAATTCCCAGCTGTGACAAATGTTTTGTCCTTGGGCAAGGCACTTTACCATCATTTTCTTCAGGGGAATGTCCCTGTACTTACTGTAAGTCACTCTGTGTAAGAGCATCTGCTAAATGACTAAAATGTAATGTAAACGTGATCAGCTTGTTGCGGTCATGGGGATCAGCTTGTTGCGGTCTGTGGTTTTGGCCTACCTATAGGCCTACCTACTGTATGTAAGTTGCTCAGGGTACAGACTGCAATGTCAGGCATCTGTTTACTGTGGTCTCTGTTGTCACACATTGTCTGAGAGCGATGGGTCACAGAGAGCAGTGCTAGCAGTCCTATTCACTGTGAAGGACTTGGAGAAGGCTCTGATCAGTAAACACACCAACACTTTGGTCTTAACAGTAAACTGATCTCTGGGGATCAAAGGGCAGATATATTGATCCGTCACACCAAAGCCCAGCCAGTCCCCCGCAGGACTATACAAAGGGAACATGATACACACAACAATATCAACAGTCTTATCAGGTTCGTGAACATTTACTCTGTTGATGTAGCTGTAAAAGCAGATGTTAATTGATGTTGATGGTGACCTTTGATCGACGGGATTGGCGCTGTTTGCAGTGTTTCTAGAGCCCTTGGGATCTGCTAACTCAACTCGCTTGATTGTTTTCTGTGGAAGGACAGTCCGTATCTACTGGTATCTCCCTCCCGACGCTGTTATGCAACCTGGGCCGCAACTCACTCCAGAGGGTTGGTCTGTCGTTCACAGATCTGAAAGAGAGTGAATGAGCAGTCTGATGTATGATAGTGACATGACAAAGGACGCTACCCTTGTTGCATTGTGGGACAGGATGCTGATACCAGATCTACTCTCCTGCCTGCCCTTCCTGTAACCCCAGGCAGCGCTGCAGGGCTCACATCGTATTACCAACCCCCCCAGTGGAATGTAGGCTGTCAGGACCCGGTCTCCATTCCCCCTCTGCCCCCCCGGCTCTCTGGTCTTCCCGGGTCAGACTCCCCTGGAGCGTTTCCCATAGCGATTACAGGGGCAGCAGAGTTCAGGTCTGTTCGGGCGCCTGGTTGTCCCTCAGACCCGGGCTTGGAGATTGAGCAGGTTTTGACTCCCAGGCCTGAACAAGGAGTGCATCACAGATGTGCTGCGTGTCACCGCTCGTGTTTTCCGCAACACCACAGAGCTGTCCGTACGCGTGCTGCTTCCTCTTCACAGACGTTCGACCCGGAAGCGGAAATCACCCGCATTAAGATTAGTTTATTTGCTTTCACAGATTTTGCTTCTTTGCTCAGATGTATTTCTAGGTCTGATTCAGGCCCACGGTGTTGTGAGGGGGGAGAAGCCTGACAGAAGAGACATACCGGTACCATCGTCACTTACTAGGGGGGAGTTAGAGAAACAACAGAAAGATGGAGATGGGAGGGGAAATTGAGCAATATGAGATGTGTAGACGATGAAAACGGAGGTGTATTGTGTTCAAAGTGCCAATTAGATTATGCCGCGTTCCATTTGTACTCTGAGAAAATTCAGAGTTCCTAGTCGGAATTTTACTGGAACGCCCGCCCAAGTGGGAAATTCCTAGTTGCGAAGTCAGAGATATTTCACTACCCCCAAGTTCATTTTCCAAGATTGCAGCACCCTGTATCAACAGCCAGTAACTGAAAGATGTGTTTTTCTGTTAATTTTTAGTAATCGTTTTATTTGTTTTTCATGGAAATTGCCGTACACATAGTACTGTTGGACTGTTGTGTCCGGACATGTTGCTACGGCGTTAGAAGGCGTGAAAGCTTACCAAAATGGTTTTATCAACTGGATTTGCTAAAAATGGCTAACATGGCTAGTTTATGCTACTTGTAAGGCTGACTAGTTTTCCCACTTCGGTAACTGGAATGCGATCAACTTGTTTTACTCAAGTGTGACGTCATTCCCAGTTCCGACCTCCCACTTCCGAGCCAAATGGAATGCAGCATTAGAGTGGAATTCGTTAGTGGTTTTGGACAATGCAAAACACAAGGAGTAGTGTTCATTATATGTCAAACAACAGGCTGGTTGGGGCATGATGGGATGCAATTTTTCCATATTCATTAGGCTGCTGTATTATGTTTTGTACAGTCTTTTGGGATGATTATATTTTTACAGTATGTCATATTTATACATATATAAAGTATATATGTATAATTTACATTTGAACCAGATTTGGTATGTAGATAACTTACTCAGAGCTATATATTTAAAAAAATAAGTCATCTTTGAGAATGTAACATACACAAAAGTCCATGGTTGGGGAGAATCTAAGATTCCCAAAATGGCATGGCATTGATATTAATGACTCTGCCTCATGGCAAAATATGTAGATTTGTATGAAATGATGCCCCTCTCAAAGCAATCACAGGGAAGATTCTAGGATGTAATGAGACTTGAGGGGTCTAGACCATTCCTTTGGTGATTTAAATATGAGAAAGCTGTAATGAATGGCTAGGATACATTCCTCCAATCATACCTCAGGAGATCTGTGATTGACGCAGCTAAGCCCCTCCCCCAGGGTTAAATCCTCATCACACCTCAATATTCATAAGCATTACAATGTTCCATTTTCCTTCAGCCCCCCTGTCGAAGCACCAATAACATCTCCAATTACACATATATTCTTCTCCTGATTGTTGAACTGTGTTCCCCGGGTGGCTAATATCCTCATAATGAACAAAGTAATTCCTTTGTTGGACGATAGTGTGAGTGAGGGAGTGCATTGCTGCTCCTGGTGGAAATTACACCGCATTGGTGACATTCTACATTTTAGATTTACACCTTGCAAGGTCTGCTAGCCTGTTGCTTTCCAGCCTGTTCTCCATTGGGTTTGGCTGTACTATGCTGTGTTGTGAGACATCACTGGGACGGACGCTTTAATAACTGTGGCAGTGGATGAAGCCTTGGGGCCGTGAGGTGTGTGGATGACTTTATAATGACAACTAGATGGTCCAGAGCCACTCATCCCTGGTAGAGTGAGAAAGAGAGCCAGAGATGTAGCTCGGCCTGGTGGTACGGCTGGTTAGAGCAGGCTGCCAACCTGGATCACATTCCCTATAAGTGCAGAGAAAGTCCCCAGTCAATACCCAGCACTCTGAAATGAGCAGACACCTCCAATAAGCCAGCACACCCTAACTCTACACTCCAGGGAGTTGGCTGTGTGTGTGAGGCACTTCTCACTTATTCATGTCTTGGTTTGTTTGTGCGTCTTGGCAAGTGTGTTTGTCAGATTTCCTATTAGTCCGTAAGCCCAAGTGCATCCATTCAGTGAGCACGAGAGGCCTCCTATTCCCCATATTACAGTTTCTCTATACCAGCCTTTGGGCAAAGAGCCCCTCTTGATTGAATTATAGCTCTCTAATCAGGGAATTTAGACGAGGTAGAACAGATGAATGCAATTAAGTACCAGGTAGAATAGAAACCCAGGTAGTGTTTCTCTTCAGATCAAGAGTGGAAAAACCCTGCTCTATATAGAGCCCTGGGCTCTGATTCAGACGTAGTACACTATATAGGGACTAGGGGCCTGGGACATCACTTCACACACAGCTAGATGCTGTGACATTTCCCCATGAGCTCTTTCATTTCTCTCCTTCCCTGTTCCCAGCGTTACACTGGCATTAAACTTTTAACAGGCAGACTGATGCCAGATTGGAAAAGAGGAAAGTAGACAGACTTTCCCGTTGCCTGGTCCATTAGGAATGCATTTCATCCCCCAAGACACAACAGAAGGAAACGGGTTAAGGAGAAAGTTGAACTCCTTTTGAGCAATCTACTTTTAATGACGGCCTAAATTAGTGTGAAAAAAAGACTTTTTGCCCCCTTCAGGCTTGATGAGAACACCACAAGTTTGGTGAGAAGCTGTTTTCTTCTGAGCAACACTGATGGGGCTCATTTATGAAGCGTGTATAAACAATATACATTTGTACTTAACGAACAAAATTAAGGATTTGCGTATGCATAAACAAAGTGGGATTCATCAAACGATCCTACGACAGTTTTACGCGCACTGGTAGGAAATCAGCATTGATAAATACCACTTGTTATTATTGTCAGTGCCTCTACAATTTACATATCACCACACCCCTAATTATCCAAATATGGTTCATGAATTTTATGAAGCAATCCAAATATCAAGGAAAAATATATTTACAATTCTGAGCTTGAAAGCAATATAAGTTCCATAGTGTAATATGATGAGTGCATGATTTATTTTTCACGCTCCGTGATTACTCGCTTGCCTGGAAAAAGTCAAACTTCAATAAGGAGAGAAGTGTCGACTGCATTGGGAAATATGATGTTCTTCAAACGACTAGATTAAACAAACAATAATAGGCATCCAAGTCGGAATAGCTTCATAATGTGGCCAAGGTTTAAGTAAATTCCATTAAATTAGTTCTGTTGAATAAATGAGTCATGCATTCCACCTGTCACCTTTTAAATTCAGCATTATATTTTATGCGTATCACCTCTACATTGAGTGGAAACCTATTTTGTCATCGCCTACTATTCTTGGGTTGGCGCTTTTATCTCAATCTGGGTGCCGTCTATTCATCTTATCGTTTTTATGACGTTTTGGGTATCAACTGCAAAAAATCCTGTCTTAAAAATCTTGTTCCATTGGCAAAAAGTATATTTATCTTGTATTCAGGTCAAAAAACCTTAACATAAGATGTATTTACTTAACAAGCTATATTTGTGTTAGATAATAACACTTGTTTTTAGTAAATATGCCCTGAAAATCAGTGATATGTATCTTGTTCCATTGGCAGATTATTTTACTTTATATTACAAGCAAGTAATAGCTTGTGTTCATAGTTTTTTTACTCATTTTTAGAGTAATTTTATTCAGTGTTAATAATAATCATTTGGTTGTTCTGGGTGAGATGATCCTACTGAATTAGTGCACATAGCTCTAACCCAATGAGTTTCAGTCCCAGACTAAAATACTTCTTTGTCTAAGGAGATTAATCCGTTCATTCAACTAATCAGTTAGTAAAAATAAATAAAAACAGGTTTTCCATGGCCGCAGACTTGTACCAATATCCACTGAACTTGTCAAAGCCCACTAATAGATAGGTCTATGAGACTAATCAACAGTGCCAGACATCTTATAACTGGAGGAAAAGCTCTTCCCGACATTCGGCACATTTAGCCCTTGATGTTCCTGAAGCTTCTGTTTATGGCACTTGAGCAATCAAATGCTGTGCAAATTAGGTCTCTGATTTGGTTACTATAAACAGTCTATTTATTTACAAAATGCATGACTCAGAAATAAACTGAGTACATCTGCCTTTTAAGGGTAGAGCAAATAGGATGACACAGCCTGCCTGTATGCAGTATGTGTCAGGGGCCGATGGAAGGCATTGCCTGACCTGCGTTGGGCACCACATGGTCTCCCTTTTGAAGTGTTGTTCTCTTTTGTTAACGGAGTAGTTGGCCTCTATCATTCATCACAAATATCATCAGAAATGACCAAGATTGGGTTGCATCTTCATCACATCATATTGAAGATTGGGTTCCATCTTTATCATATTGAATACATTACCGTGTTCCAGCCATCTACCGACATATAGCCGTAACACAATCAGTCTTATCTAAAATTTGAAATCTAATGTCCTGGCAAAATTGGGTCTGTTTGCAAAACTGAATTTGAAATGCACTAGTGAACTAGTTTTGTTTTGGTCACTTATCTAGATATCAAATATGCCAATATTGATGGTTAGTATGGTTTTGGTTCTATATCAACAGAATTATCTCTGCTTGTCTGTAGAAATTTAGTCAACAAATAGCCTATCAACCCAAACAGCTACCACTTAGAGGGATTGAAGACTGATTGATTAGACAGTGGGCAGAATATCAGTCCAGTTTCAACTGACACTTCCTTTCATCAACATATTTGGAAGTGAGCAAAACGCTTTTATTTTTGAGCCAACAGACTTAGACAAAGGGGCACCTCACCTTAAGACTAACACCGATGAGGTATTCATGGGCTGAATGCGAGCCGAGAGGACAGTGCTGTCTGGTAAGTAAATGGGGATGTTGTTCTGCCAACACAACTCTGCTGTCTCCACCACAGGTGTGGTAAAAGAAAAGTGACCCACAACATTGTATCAGAACGTCTTCCCTTTCCTTTGTCTGATGCTGGAGATGAATGTTTTCATCCACACTGACTGATTCTATCTTCTAGAAGCGTATTTATCACCAAATCAAAGATCATATGCTGAAGTGACTACATATGAGAATGAATGTCACCTGGGTGTGAATGGAAAATCTTTGTGCCAGCGGCTGGGCCCTTACAATACACACACGTACGCAAACTTCTATTATTTCACAGGCATGCATGCACACACACACACACACACACACACTATTTCAAATCTGGGCCTACACACTCCAGTGAGTTCACGGTTAACCTCAAAATGTATAAATAATGGGTTGGACTGTAAAGAGAAAAGAAATAAAGAGATTAAAGCGTGACTGAAATCCCCTTCCCTTGTCAAGGTTTTTCGTGCCTACATCCTGCGCTGATGTATAGGAAGCACTGCTATTGGCTTAGGCGTTTTGATTCACGCAGTACTGTGACTGGATTAGGCCGTGTCTGAACATAACTAGCAAACATAGGTGAAAAGGTCATTGTACACTTTTTTCGAATTAATCACAATTTCCTTAATAGTTTCTTGTAAGGCAATTCCATTAGGCATAAATGAGAGCTCCAGCCCGGTTTCACCTTTTCAAAGTCCTTGAGCTTAAAGTTCGGCAGTAATAAATTGACGTAGTCACTTTTTTATGATTGGGCTACACACTGCCTACAGTGCCTACATACTGACCTTTTCCTTTCTAAAGGTATGCTGATCTACTGATAAGCACTTTATTTTCCTTTGTGTTTTTCACCTAAAGTTTGCCACTCTGGTCTATAAGGCATAAAGTAATTTGTTGTAATATTACACAAGATATGTTAATCTGTGGAATGCCCGATACTGTTAAAGGAACACAAATTGGACATAACAAAACTTCTGTTGAGAAATAGAAAGCAGAAAAGAAAGCCGGAAGGCGATTAGTCCCTCTGGTTAGCAGTTCAAAGCCCGCATGATCTCTTCTTTAGTTGTGCATATCAGTAATTAGGAGGAGGTTTTTTCTCAGTTCTTGGCCCTCTTATAGAAAGAAAGACTGAATGCAATTGTACAAAAAAGTCCCTTCAGTCTATTCATATACTGAGATGTCCTGAGACCTATGTGAAGACATTCAGAAAACTGACATTTTGACTCTCCAGGTACAACCACTATAATTTTTTATTCTTAGGACCTAAAAGACTGCGATCCTTTTTACTTTGATGGAATGAATTGTTAACGTGCGTCCAATGACAATGACGATGTCAATGGAAAGAGATTCCAGTACATGCCGGTCATAGCCATAGGCAGTTTCGGTTATTACATACTCACCAGATTGTGATTATTTATAACAGACTGTAATTATTTTTGCAAAGTTGGCAGTTATTTACATCAAACAACAATGTTTCCTTTCAAATTGGTGCATTTTTTGACAATGTTAGGAATGTCACAACAAATAGAAAAATAATTTGGGGCGTTTCCATCTGTTGGATGTCTGCCATCTGGGAGATTTTGACAGCACTGGGAAATTTGATGCAGGAAATTTTTAGACAGCCATTTGATGCTTAATTTCATGATATATTTTATTACGTTTGTTTAATACAATGTTCTCTACATGATCTTTTATTAGACAAATGCATGTCCATGGCCTGTTTAAAGAAACTTCTGTTAACACTAATATTATGCCCCTAGTGGACATAAGTCCTTTGTCCAGCTCTAGCCAAACGTACACTTCCTGTATGACTCAAACGTACACTTCCTGTATGACTCAAATGTACACTTACTGTATGACTCAAACGTACACTTCTTGTATGACTTAAACGTATACTTCTTGTATGACTCAAACGTACACTTCTTGTATGACTCAAACGTACACTTCTTGTATGACTCAAACGTACACTTCCTGTATGACTCAAACGTACACTTCCTGTATGATTCAAACGTACACTTCCTGTATGACTCAACACAGAAACCTATAGGTTTATGCCCTAAAAAGGCAATGTCCAGTATCCATTGGCCATTTTAGCCAATAGGAAAAATGTACGCATGTGTCTTTGTCTCCTCATATTGCAACATAAGCTTAATTGGCAGGAAGCTCCCATATTCCTAAAGTGGTCTGTCTTGACCATTTGTCGCATTACTATAAGACATTAAACCGTTTAACAGATTGTTTTTCCAGTTGCAGATTATGTTCACAGTTACATATTGTTGTTTTCACAGTTCATAGAATTCCTAATCTTCAATCATCCTAGACTAATAAAATCTCTATTACAAAAAATATCACACATTATTCATTGTGTGAAACTAATTCTAATAGAAATGTTACTTTTTAGTGTCGATAAAATCTGGTCTGTGGACTTTGAATACCTACTTTCACTGTTGACGAGACATTGCTCAGTCAATTCTAATGAGTAATTTTAACAATGGTATCTGTCTCTCCCTATATACCCTAAGGCCAAATGCCATTTTGAAACTCTCTAGTGGTCAGCTCATGGGCATTAACCCCGGTGTCCTGGACTATTTTCCAATCTGGCCATCATACCATCATGACAACCTAATCGTCCCTGGCTTTCAATTGGCTCATTCAACACCTTCCCTCCCCCAAATTCTCACTAGCCCATTGCTGGAAATGAAGAAATGTTCTCAGTCAACCTTCCTGGTAAAATAATGGTAAAAAATACAAATAAACCACCTACCATGGATGGGTGACATGTCAGACAGGGCTGTCATTTCTCTTTAGCGACTCCTTGTGGTAGGTTGGGCACCAGCAAGCTAAATGAATGTTGGTCAGGGAATGTTGGTCAGTGTGTATGGGCCAGCGATTACTGTACATTAAGTGAGGAGTACAATAAGAAGCAGAACCAATTTAATTTCACCTTTATTTAACCAGGTAGGCCAATTAAACTGATTCTAATTTACAACAGCATCCTGGCCAAGATGAAAGCATAGTAGTACAAAAGACAACGTAAAGATAGACATGAAATACGCAAAATGTACAGTCAAAATAAGATGTTATAAATAAAATTATGACCCATATATTCTTTCGAGGATGCCCGTCCTCTAGAGTTGTAACTGAATAGTAAACCACAAGTAGACTGCGTGACACACAGACCACCTGTTGTGCGTAGCAGCATTTAAAGGACCTAGTCTGCAGAGAAGCCAGGTAAACACTATGAAATTACAGATGTAAGGTGTGAGTGAAATAAAATTAGCCATTGGGTACTCTTCCAACTGCAGAATGGTGACACAGCTCTGCACGAGAGAACATTTACTTACATTAGACATAATCCCATGTTTTTTAGTTAGTGATTTTATTTTTTTATGTGCATGTTGGTGTTTGAATATTGGTCAGATTTTGAACTGCAACTGCTAAAAGAGAATAGACAGAATTAAGCTATCTTGTGACCGATTCTCCAACAGAGGAAAATTCAGTG
This sequence comes from Umbra pygmaea, assembly GCA_016801145.1. NCBI lineage: Eukaryota > Metazoa > Chordata > Actinopteri > Esociformes > Umbridae > Umbra > Umbra pygmaea. The sequence goes on along the minus strand of JACXGM010003885.1, from coordinate 3,988 downwards.
AATCTGTTACTACGGTAACCTTACAGTAAAAGCTTTGTTTTGGTTAAGAGTCAGTCAAATTTAAGATATTATGTAAATTATTTAGTTGAGACTGAGTCTTTTATTTCTGCATTTTATAAAGATTACACCATTAGTGTTCAACATCTGGTTTTAAAAACATCTTAATATTCGGCCAATATATTTGTCTCCCAATACTGTATATAAAATAAGACTTTAAGGTCTCTCAGTAAATATCACACGTAATATCACTGTAAAAAGTATAAACAATACAATTTTAGACACTCAAAATACCAACAAGTGAGTAATACTGTACTTCATTAAAAATATAAAGAATGTAATTAAAGAGAGCAACTCAAAATACCAACATGTGAGTAACACTGTACTTTATTAACCCTTCAACGGCTATCTGTGCTCTAGAGCATCAAGTGCGATTATCTCGCAAATCCTACATGCTAGCAACTAAAGATTGGTACAGCCGCCGCTATGGTGCCCCAAATTCAATCATGTTTTGTAGACGATCACCATTTTTACTAAACACATTACAGATAGAAATTAGGAATTGAACATGACAAATAACAACTCTGCAGTGATGTAGGATATCATCCTGCACAACACCAACAGATTTTGGAAGTAAAAAATGAATGGGATTTCAAAAATGTATAGAAATATAGTGAGAAATGGATGCAGCATTTTGATGTTGACTTGTTCGTATGGCCCCCAAACTTTGCACACTGGTCCAGGAGTCCTGGGGGCTTGAAAATATGCCATAAAAAACAACAAAATATTCATACTTTCTTTAGTTTTTTTGGGATAAATATTTTTAAAAAACTAAATTCAATGACCCAGGATGTTGGATTTCATTCATTCATGTTGTAGCCATGGGTCTGCTGAGTCCAAAACCATAAGGCACTTCACTGTAGGTCAAAGTATGACCTTTCCAGAGGCCAAAAGGTCATCAGTGTGCCAGGCAGACTTGAAGCCCCTTAAACCGTGAAGGGTTTATAAAGTGTTGTTTGTTGCCAGTAATTCTGGAGCTTTCTGTAGCTGCACATCAACATTTAGTTTCAAAGAAGTCCAAAATAATAAGTCTAAAATCATGGTCTCATTAAAAGAGCCACTTTGCTAACTAACAAGTAAATCCAAATGACTCATCAGCTCAGACTCCAGTTGTGATTTTCCAACAAACATGGATGACTTTAGCCAGCTCGCTGATCTACAGAGTTCTCCAGAATAACTGTTTGTTTATTAATATCAGGACCCACTGTCCCTGTTGTCCAAACTGTTGAACACAATTCATAAAACCTAGAAGTTAGTGGGTTAAACACACCAGTTTATTTACAGTCATGGGCATTTTGGCTATATCATTGGTGTTAATGGGGTGAAATGCTACCAGTTTTAAATCTTAATCCACTCTCACTGATTTGTAGGGCCATTTAAAATCTTACTTTGCAGAGAACGTGGAAGGAATCAAAATATTTGCTGTATTTTCTAGCTTTCTGATAAGGCACTGGCATGTGTGGTACACCCATATGTCTACACTTGTTTAACCAGTAGCAATGATGCTAATGACAACACGCTGGCAGAGCTGAGAGCAGCTTGCCCAAAAACCATCTAAATGAAATGTTAATTAACTACAATGCAGGCCATCCTTGACTTGCAGAATTAAATCATGATTATTTACGTTAATCCAGTTTTAATTTGTTTGGCACTACACTGCTACAAAAAACGCATCTAACTCTAGTCTCTTGCTTTTGATTTTGTTATATCAACTTTTTTGTTGGTTTAGTGTACAGGTGAAATACCAGCTCCCAGCTCTTAATGCACAGAAATATAATGTAAAAAGGTCCAACTAACCATTCCAAATGCTATGAATCCCAGCACATTCAGACAGATATCCACATAGCATTTCAATGTACTACCTTTGATGTTAGATCTCAGGTGGCTACTAAGAGATGGAGAGAGAAGCCGATTTAAACTCATTCACAGCATTTCTTCCAAGAACCTTCCGTTATTGATTTTTTTATGAAAATGTCCATTCTGACGGGTGGATGTTTGGTTGCCAGGCTTTTTGTAGTGGGGCGGGGGAGGTTTACAAGAGGAAAGAACATTACAGCAAGCCATGTTGGGAACTCTCATCCTCAGCCAAACAGTCAGTGATTTAGGGGTGCTGTCAATTGTGATAATAACACTGCAGCACAACATCAGCCCGCCTGGTTATGCTGTGGTTGTAACAGTAGTACACAGAGACCTCCAGGACAGAACAACCTGCACTGATCACAAACAATTAGAGCATCGGTATTATAGTATAAATACATCAGAACAGTAAGGCTGTAGTTTTAACTAAAGATGCAAGCTCTCTTCTGTAGCATAAAAAAGACTATTAGCTTTTCAACCAACCTGTAGTATTAGAGCAGAGGACTTGTAGTATTACAGTTTATTACCAGACAGAACCGCAGTGATCGAGCTTAGCTGTTAGTTAAAGTGAATGATAATGACCTGCACGGGCCACCCTGGGCAGACTGCAGCACTCCGTTGGCCTGAGGTGACATTGACTGAGGGGATGTAGAGCGGAGAGGTGTGTGAGTGATTTGGCTGTCAGTCATGTTTTAATGAAGAGCCTGCTAGCCTTAATGGCGTTCCTCTCCATTGAAGGTGAGCTAGTGATTAATCTGGAATTCAGAGTGGATATTAGCGGGTCGTACTGCACCCCCTCTGACTTAAAAGGGTGTTGACCCTCAATGCAGTGGCGTTGTCTGCGCGAAACTGGTTGTGTCCGTCTAGGTGTGTTTCTGTGTGGGGCAGGGCCTCTAAGTCACGACCCCTTTTGTGACGCAACAACGATGACGTGACGTTGTACAACGATGACGTGCCTGACAAAATACTGCAGTTTGGGGGGGTTTGTTCATCCTACGTGGGCAATATAACGTTTCTCCTGTACATATGACAGTAATTCACTTCATTAACATTATTTCTTGAAACACGACGAGCCCCTAACTTGGTGTGTGCTGCTCCTCTGTCCAGGTAATACTAACTTCGTGTGTGCTGCTCCTCTGTCCAGGTAATTCCCAGATGGGGGCCACCATAGTGGATGCCTTGGACAGCCTGTACATTATGGGACTCCGTGACGAGTTCAAGGATGGGCAGGAGTGGATCGAGCAGAACCTGGACTTCAGTGTGGTGAGTGGAGCCCCAGGGATTTGAATGTACCTCAGCAGTAAATACAGCACTGCACCTAGCCTCCTGTCTCACCTGTGGCTTTTAGGGCCATAATAACATACAGAACCAGCAGACGACATGCCTCGATCCACTGGATCGTGGAAATCAGATGAAATAACAGCAGCCCGGCTGGGAAATGGGCAGCAGATAGGATCCGCAGATTGGCCAGGCTACACAGTGTGCTGTTTCATATCTGTCCATTAGCGAAGCCTGTTGATACATGAGGAGAGGAGCATCTGGTGCTAGTATGATGGGAGGGGGTACTGGACATGCTGGTAACCAGGAGACTGGAGTTGGTGTCATGGTAACGACGTGGGCTGGGAAAGCATTGCTGGCTGCGCTGATGGAGAACACTGAGCCAGGCAGGCACCGAAAATGGCCCACAAACCAGAGCGGATATGAAGGCTGGTTGTTTTAACATCAGACCCCAGGAGGCCGCTCTGCCAGAGTATCTCTTCCTCTGTGTTGGTTCTCTACTTTACCGAACTGTATTCTTCTCTGTCTCTACCCTCTATCTAGTTGTGTTTATCTGGTTTTCCCAGGTTAGGGTCAAGTCTGCCCAGGTGGTGGATGGGTAGCTGTGCCATGTGTGAGTTGTTTGACTGGCTGACGGTAGAGGTTACTAAACTATGGACCACTCTGTTCAGCTCTGGGGACAGAAATTGGGGGTAGATTTAGAGAGATTGAGTAATGAGGGTGAGGATGACAGGGGGAGAGGGGTGGCTGTGACAGGGGGAGAGGGGTGGCTGTGACAGGGGGAGAGGGGTGACGG
>JACXGM010003884.1:16681-40174 GCA_016801145.1 Umbra pygmaea | reverse complement strand
AATTCTCAATGGGATTAAGGTCTGGGGAGTTTTTCTGGCCATGGACCAAACATTTAGATGTTTTGTTCCCCGAGCCACTTAGTTATCACTTTTGGTTTATGGCAAGGTGCTCCATCATGCTGGAAAAGGCATTGGTCATCACCAAACTGTTCTTGGATAGTTGGGAGAGGTTTTTCTTGGAGGATGTGTTGGTACCATTTTTCATGGCTGTGTTCTTAGGCTAAATTAGTATTTGTCATTCTCAAAACGTTTGACCACAACTGTATATGGAACTCATCAATCCAGTGATAAATATCTCAAGATAAATGGACACCGTGTGGGTCAGATGCTGACAAAAATCCAATCCCATTGTCCACACTCAGACTTCGAAGCGTGATCTCGCCAAGCCTGTAAGGGCTTACGGTAGGGTGACCACATTTCCCAGAACTAAAACCGGGGACACTTTGCGTGTGTCCGTAGTGCTCGTGCACGCACACGATTTTTAACGTGAACATGTGCCAGCCCAGGTCATGCAGACACAGACAGATTAGACACAATTTTGCCAACAGCACACATAGGCCTACTGCTCACAACATAATGGTGTATCTCAATTATTATTCACAAATGTTCTTGGTATGTAGCTTACATATCTAAGAAATAATATTAAAAGACATTGAGTGAGTTTCATGTGGGACCTAATTTATTTTTCAGAATTAAAGCATTCTTTTGGAAAATGCACCCACTGAACTTGTGAAAAACTATTTTTCATTGCATTGCACTAAACAAATTATTTGGAACTGCTGTCACAGGCTTGAACTAAAGTTATGGTAACACTTTACAGTAAGGCTACTGGTTCATGAAGTATGAATTCATACATCAATTAATTCATGATTTGTGCCTTAATTCATTCCTTTATATCTTATGAATCATCAGGAATTTACATGAGTTCATAGCCTGGCATTCATGACCTCATGCATGAACAACATATCAACTAAAGCATTAGCTAAGGTGGGTATGTCATTATGCACAAGTTTTGTTCAAATCAGAATTTGCACGATGATGACCACTTTTTTGCAGAAAAAAAGAATTCATGATCATGCTTAATAAATCATATCGTAATGATGTACGAGATCACAATATATGGAAGTACTGAAAGAATATGGAAATAAATGAATATAAAAATAATCACAGAAATAAATAGGGAAATATTAAAAATGTATAATTTAATAATTTTATTTAAATATTTAACGACCAAAGGGTTGATAACAAATGAAAAAATCTAAAATAACAGAATAGCAATAAACATTTCGCAATATCAAACTAGCAACAACTGCATATTATGGACAAAATAAAATCTGTAATTTTGTAAATCACACACACACGCATTTAAAAGCTACATACAATTGGGACCGACAACACAAATTAATGGAATGTTACAGTGCAGCGTTGTTATTTTCACCAAAAATTGTGAAAATAATGTTCAAAAATGGTACATCAGTTATTAACAAGTATAGATGATTGACCATTGCCTCTCATCCACTCTGTACGGCAAGACATGTATCAGGTAGTTGGTTCTTAAGGGATTTGACCATGAAGTAAAATGAAAACTCCCAAACTAACAATAGTGTGCAACATGTTTCAGCGTAGTCAAGGCAAAGTGATAATGTCGCAAAGTGCTGTCCTATTCCTCTTTCTAGCATTTTGAGCCCTTGCAGCCTCTTGCACTCTTCCCCATCAGATGACATTACTTTAGTCTGTGAGGGTTTAGGGGGTATATTGGGATTGGGCAAATGTCTTTCATAGATACTCAGAACACCAATGGCGACTTCCAGAATGGGGACACCATTTCAAACAAGAATTGGTCAGTATGCAGTGCTTTTATTTGGGTTAATCTGATATCTCGACATAGGTTAGGTTCGCAGCACAAGTTACCACGGCAATGTAACCCGGTAACCGGTGAACCACCATCATGATCCTGAAGACCCAGGGTTAAACCACAAATCTTACAAGGCATTTAACTAGTAACAAATATAATTACTTTAATATTAGTAACATAACTACTCAAAAAAGCTTTGGACTATTTAGCTCCAGGTGACTTGTTAAAACAGCTTTCCAAATGTAAGACAAGACTGAACACACTAGCATTAATGAGATGAAAGCACCAGGCTGTGCCTTGGTTACCTGTAATGCAGTGTTCACATCTAGCAGATGCTTTTATACAGCGTAATTAAAGGATTATTTAAAGGTTATTCGTAGAAACTAGAAAGTGGCATTTCTCTTTTTTACACTGCCCGACCATAACATGGGTAATGTCAATAGATAGGAAGGTGCTACTTCAGGACACATGTAGCTCACATGGTAAGAGCATGGTGCTTGCGCCACCAGGGTTGTGGGTTCAACCCCACAGGGCCCAGTATACACTCACTCCTGTAAGTTGATAAGCAAACTACCAGCCTTCTGCTCAGGCTTCCCTAGAAATTGAGTCCCCACAGTAATGAGTTTGTGTAGTTATCCAGTTAGCATGTTGAGACATCAAGATGGTTAACCCCTGGACACCAGTAACTCAAGCATAGAGCACCTGTTACAGATTAAAGGCTTGATTCTCAAATTGAGGAAATTCATTGGTCAAAACCTGCAGTAAGACAGTCTAGTTAGGATTTCAATTTGCTAAGAAAATCTTGTCATACAATCCAATAATTTGATGTTCACAACACAAGAAACTTTGACTGTTTTATTGTTCAAATAACAGATTAATGCCTCAGATGTCAACTCCGGTAGGGAACTCCCTGTAATATTAAACAGGAGGGACCCAGAATATTTGTTCCATGGAAACAGTCTCAATGCTCTGGCTGATGTAGACCGATGACAGAAAAACCCTGAAAAGACACACTGTCAGGAACACCACAAACACATGTAATTTTTGTATGAACTTCAAACTTACCAGTCTCCAAATGAATCAAGCATTAGACTCCTGTTGACAGGAATAATGCATTAGCACACAGGTTTAGAAGTCAGAAAGCAGAATTCCTTGTAAAAAAGTTGTACATCACCTCCCAGTAGCTTTCCTTTCATTCGGGAACCCGACATCACAACTGCTGAGGCATGGTTTCTTTTAGCTTCTGCTGCAGCAACTGATCTTGATGTTCCTGACACCGCAGCAGAAGCCCCAGAACTGGATCCCGGAAAGGCCCCAGAACCTGAAGCTGCAGCCGCAGAGGACCCAGAACCTGACGCTGCCGCCGAAGAGGAACCGGAACCTGACGCTGCCGCCGAAGAGGAACCGGAACCTGACGCTGCCGCCGAAGAGGACTCGGAACCTGATTTTGTTAAAGATGCCCCAGAACCTGATGCTGCCGCCGAAGAGGAACCGGAACCTGACGCTGCCGCCAAAGAGGACTCGGAACCTGACATCACAAAAGCTGAGGCATTGTTGCTTGCTTCTTCTGCAGCAGAGATCGTAGAGTTAATCAGTTCTGAGGCATTGCGCCCAGTTCCTTCTGAGGCCTTTGGCCTTGTTACCACTGTTGCTGAAGCATTCTGTCCGGTTTCTTCTGGTAATGCACGTGAGCCACTGGTTCTCCACAGAGTATCTGGTCCAGACACCACTGTTGCTGATGAATTGTACCCAGTGATTTCTGCTGGTAACTCATGTGAGCCATTTGCGTTCACTGGGGTACTTTGTTCAGTAACCACACTTGTAGTTGCCTCTACTGGGGCATGTTTATGCAGCCGAGGCACAAAGAAATGTCGAGCCTGCTTATGTACATGTTGATGTTGTACTTGCATTTCCTGTGGTACTTGTTTATGTTGCCATATTGTTTCTGTTGGTGAGCTTGTTCCTTCTGGTGCAGCTTGGGAAATGTATTCATAGTCATCTAGTTATGAACAACTACTAATATAGTAAAATACTTCATCTTGTAAGTTATTACAATAATTTACCCAAATACTGTCATTTAAACTGAAATTTATTTTAAAAACTCACCTTTTGTTGAAAGAAAACAGATAGTCACTCCAATTAGCAGGCAACTTATAGGAGAAAGTCTGCAAAACATGTAGTCAGTTAACTTGATAATTACTGGTAAAAACTGAAAATCCAGTAAATAAACCAGATATGCATTTCAAGAAACAAACCTCAAGGAATATCCAAACATCACAGCCATTTTCCTTCTCGAACACATCGAAAACATGAACAAAGACAAAAATCTTCCTACAAGCCAGTGGAGTTTTATCATACTTGGCTATAGCTGGCTAATTAGGGACAGCTGTCAACCACAGTTTTACTCAGGTGTTGCTAATTGTCCAATGAGAGGAGAGCTGGATAAGGCTACGTTTACACCTATACAATCTATGGTTTACACGTGGCCGGCTATTTTCATAAACGGACGTTTCATGCTCTCCGTTTTCAAAAATAATATTGTGCACACCTGTCCGTTATCAGAGAAATGTTCGTTTACACGAAACCGCCTAACTATATGCCGTCAAGACCATGCCAAATGTGTAGGTGGCAGTGCAACGAAAGGCTGAAGCCCACTTAAGCCAATCAGATTCCCGAAAATAGCCAAATGAAAATGTAAACATAGGTCGCACTTTAAGGCGCAGGTGAAAGTTCTGGCCATACTGTCATTTGTACTGGCCCCTACTGTGACGTCGGCTGCCTCCGTTTTTCTCAGTTTTCATGCAAACGTGCAAACAAAGTTTTCCAAACTCTTATAAACTCTCCACTCTGGCCGGCGTTTTTAGAAAGAATCGTTTTCAGAGGCGAATTCTCCGTTTGCGTGTAAACGAGGGGCACGAAGGGAAATGTCTCCGTTTTTCAAAATAACCGTACGTGTAAACGGGGTCTTAGACTACAATTTTATTTAAAATAATTTTATGCACAATTAATCAAATATGTGCAACTTTCTAAACCTGTACTTATTCGATGTAAATGAACACATATTTGCTTTAACTATATAAACTCAGACTTAAACTCAGTTTTTCTTATTATTCTGGCACTTGTCTTTCTATACAATGAAATGTTTTTCTATAAAATGAGTAATGCCTAATGATTTGGCGAGAAAACTGTGTTCATCAGTAAGACATTGATGTATTGCATTCCCTAGCCATCAAGCTCTTTAAAATTGTTTATTCTTTTACATAATCTTACTTAGGCTTCAGTAACAAAAAATTTCTGTGTCAAAAATGGACCACATTGTTCATTTTAGGCTGTGTATTTGTGTGTAACAAGTCACTGCTTAGTTAACTGAATCATACCGCATATAAATCTTTCTTAAACATTTTTTAAACATCAAGAAATACATTTAAGTACTATTTTGTTTTCAAAGGAGGGTGGGTATTGTTTTTATTGACACAACAGTAGGAAGCAGGGGCTATGGAGATGGGTATGTAAGCAGGAAACAGAGTAGGCCACTAACCGGTGACTCAAGGACATGTTGCCAGGGAACATGCGTGGTATGAAATCGGGAGCCTTCATTCTCATGGCAAAGAGGGACTTTACAATTCATTGCAATTTATCTGATCACTCTTCATGACATTCTGGAGTATATGCAAATTGACATCAGCACACTTTGTGAAAATTAGTATTTGTCATTCTCACAACTTTTGACCACGACTGTAAACCAAAGTGGTGTGTAATTGATACGCCTAGCTTTTCCGGGTTATACATAGCCAAAATCAGGTGTAGGCCTACTACTGTTAATACAGTTAACCTTAACCCTAACCTTAACCCCCCTTCAGAGAAATCTGAATCATTCCGAATCTTGCCTCTTGCACAGAAAGGAGAGCGTGAGTAGGAGTTTTCCGTGGGCGTCCCCCCGATTGCCTGCAAGCTTACTGTGTGACAGTAAGTTGTGTGGTTATGACACAATAGTTAGCATATTTTTACAAAAACGGCTGCTACGGGGCCATAACGTGAGATACAAGGCAATGGAGTTTTTTATACATTGTCCTGTTTCTGTAGAAAATAGTCTTTAATTGCTTCAGATGTAAATTTATTTGCTGTCAAACTGACCCTAAAATGAATGGGAGTCTATGGAATGCTAATGTAAGGTGATAGCCAGGTAGCCTCAGAATCCACCCAGGGCTGCTTCAACTTCCGGTAAGTGTTGACGACTTACTTCCTGGTCCAGATAATTCAAAATAGAAGTCTGCAAGTTCTTTGGAGTTTTGTGGTTATAATACTGCATTGTTCACATGGGTTATTTACTGTCAGAGGCGTCATGCCCATTGAAAGTGAGGGGGCACGGGCCCCCTCAGATTTTTGATCCAAGTGGATTTTCCTTTTAATATCTGTATTTGTGGGGACATGTTTCCGTGTGCTGTGCATACTGTGCCCCCTTAAAAAAAATAGGTGCATGACGCCTCTGTTTACTGTGTGTTAACCATGTATTTAACGATATTCCCTAACTGTGATTTCCCATGTTTTCCTGCTATTAGTGTCCTGCACCTCCTTTAGCCTACCGCTGACTTTGCTACAAACGGCATGAGTATTGTCATATGAATTAAGGGATTGTGTATGGATAATACTTATGTTGATGCGTAAGTCATTTCATAATTTATGTTTTAAATAATGCATGGTTTATTGGTGGTGAAGGTGAAAACTTCTGAATTCCCTTTCTAAATTCTGTTTAATTACTGATTGGGTGGGTGCGTAAACATTGTTACATGGTCTAAAGGGATATTGTATGATTTTTTTATGTTTATGCATAATTGCTTTTATGGTTTCATGTTTTTAGTGATGTGCTGTATGATGAAATATTATGTATGAATGGGTGGGAAACAACCGTGGATTACTGAAGGGATCGCAACTCGAACGTGGTACTTGTTATTGTCTATATTGGTTAAAGGAGGAAATTGGGTTCTCTACATATACTACGGGAGTTGTGGGTGACAATCTGTTTGGATTATGTTTGACTGCTTTTTGTGTTTCTCTCTTGCAGATGTGGTGGTCGAACTTACTTCTCTTAACCAAAGCAAATGGTCAGGTTGGTTTCGGCAGACTATAAAAGGTGAATGAGTGAATAAGAGTCGGAGCAGCCTTTACCTGCATGGCAGTACTGGCAGATACGTAGCTAACAGTGTGACTGGTGCAATGTTTAGCCTCTTAGGTTGTTGTCAATGTTTTGAAAGTGTTTACCACTTTGCTGCTGCTTCTGGGGGTTCTTCAGTAACAAGTGGTTCACAGCGTATGCCCTACCAAATTATTCTAGTTCCGTTGCTGTTTCGTACAAATGATGTCCGATGTGTCAGTAAGTCACAATTGGGGCAGTGTTCAATGATACAACTCATTGCGGCCATTTTAATTGGTAAGAGTCAATGGTTCTCTGGTAGAAGTACGTTCTCTGGTAAGAGACAAGGTTCTCTGGGAAGGGATGAAGGTTCTCTGGGAAGGGATGAAGGTTCTCTGGGAAGGGACGAAGGTTTACTGGTAAGAGGCGACAGTTGTTTGGTCATTTCGCATATTGATATCTTTTTGTTCTTTGATTTCATGTCAGAATGTCTATGGTATCTACCGCAAGACACTTCTGGTGATCTACTGGTCAACATTGACATCGGTAAACACAAAGCACGCTACTGGTTCTTGTCACGACTGAGCCAACTGGTAGAATGTCTCCTGGGCTGTCTGTGCCACGCTCCTTCTGCATTTGAACTGTCTCTCAGTGTGAATAATTCTCTTTTACAGGCTTTGTGCATTATTGCTTTCTGTGTTTAAGGGTACTTCGAGTCCGGTCATTTTAATCCCGTTAATAATTTCACGTTATCAGACCTGGTGATGGGTAACAACATGTATACATTACAGAAATTAGTAAAACAGATAAATATGGTAAAGGTTTTCCAGTTGTCATTTCTCATGTTGATTTTTTTGTCCTTTCATTTTCATTACTCAATATCTACATTGTCAACCACACGACATGCCTGGTGAGTCTATTAATCATTGACACCAGAAAACCTGACTCGTTACTAGGCTCCTCGAGGTTACGGCAAATCTGCAGATAATGTGGGTTGTCTCCTTAGTTATACACACACACCTCACTTTCATATAGGAGCTGCCACTACTACCTCGAAATCGGTGTCAGAATCCATCTTGAAGTTCATGGGACAAAGGTCGTCAGAAGCTTATACTCATTACGTTTTGGTCGAGAGGGTTGTCAGAGGAGTGACAATTTATGGTAATTGTGGCTAGTGTTACACATTGCTTATAATGTTTTGGGGGATCTTGATACGTGTTCCACTTTCAGCGTTCAGGATTGTTAAGTGCCCCTACAAATTGTGAATTTGTCATTTATATTCATTGTAATAATGTGTGATTACGTGTCATCCAGTTGGCATGTTGAGACAAGATAATTAACCCCTGGACCCCAATATTTAAAGCCTAGCACACCTTTAAGCTGTGACAACTTCCTAATTCTGATGTTAATTGGTCAAAAAATTCAGTAAATAAAGATTAAACATACCGTAAATTTATCCTATCAATAAATCTTGTCCTGTAATTAAAATTAAGTATACTGACAAACTACAGTATTCCCAAAAAGACAAAAGGAACTTCAACTTTTTATTGTTCAATGCCTCAGATGTCAACTCAGGTAGGGAACTCACTGTAATAGTAATAACAGGAGGGACCTAAAATATTTGTTCTATGGAAACAGACTTAATGCTCTGGCTGATTTAGACCGATGACAGAAAAACCCTGAAAAGACAAACAACGTCAGCAACACCACAAACACGTCATGTCATTTTTTGTATGAACTTCAGACTTACCAGTCTCCAAATGAATCAAGCATTAGACTCCTGTTGACAGGAATAATGCATTAGCACACAGGTTTAGAAGTCAGACAGCAAAATTCTGTGTTAAAGTTGTACATCACCTCCCAGTAGCTTTCCTTTCATTTGGGAACCTGACATCACAACTGCTGAGGCATGGTTTCTTTTAGCTTCTGCTGCAGCAACTAATCTTGATGTTCCTGACACCGCAGCAGAAGCCCCAGAACTGGATCCAGGCAAGGCCCCAGAACCTGAAGCTGCAGCCGCAGAGGACCCAGAACCTGACGCTGCCGCCAAAGAGGACTCGGAACCTGACATCACAATAGCGGAGGCATTGTTGCTTGCTTCTTCTGCAGCAGAGATCGTAGAGTTAATCAGTTCTGAGGCATTGCGCCCAGTTCCTTCTGCTGAGGCCTTTGGCCTTGTTACCACTGTTGTTGAGGCATCATGTCCGATTTCTTCTGGTAACGCACGTGAGCCATTTGCTTTCACCGGGGTAGTTTGTTCAGTAAGCACACTTGTTTTTGCCTTTACTGGGGCATGTTTATGCAGCCGAGGCACAAAGAAATGTTGAGCCTGCTGAAGTACATGTGGATATGGCACTTGCATTTTCTGTGGTACTTGTTTGTGTTGCCATATTGTTTCTGTTGGTGAGCTTCCTTCTGGTGCAGCTTGGGAAATGTATTCATAGTCATTGTTATAAACAACTTATATAGTAAAATACCTGTCTTTTAAAGTTTTTAGACTGACATACTCTAACACGAATTTAGAAACTGACTTATTTTTAAACACTCACCTTTTGCTGAAGGAAAACACAACATTACTCCAATTAGCAGGCAACTTATAGAAGAATGTCTGTAAAACATTTAACCAGGCAAATACAGAATTATTGGTGAACTCACAATCCGGTAAAAAAAGAACTGCATTTTCAGAAACAAACCTCAAGGAAAAGCCAAACATCACAGCCATTATGCTTATCAAACACACTAACAACATTAAGAACAAACATAAAAACACTCCCAGAAGCCAGAGGTATTTTATCAGACTTGGCTACAGCTAGCTAATTAGGGACAGCTGTCAACCACAGTTTTACTCAGGTGTTGCTAATTGTCCAATGAGAGGAGGCTGCATTCAAAATGGATACATTTAAAAAGTGCAGTACTCAGGAGTATTTCTGAGAGATGGATATGTGAGTTTGCATTTGCAAGATCCTTTAGATCAGGCATCTCCAACCCTGGTTCTGGAGAGCTACTGTCCTGATTGTTTTCACTCCACCCCTAATTTAGCTCACATGATTCTAATAATTAGCTGAATCATGCTAAGTCCATCATTTTACACATTTATCGCTAAATCCCAAAGCAACGCGTTGAATTCACGCCCGAAACTCAGTTCTTATATACTACGTGACGTGTGTGCAACTTATTTTTAAGGCGGTCTAAAGGGCAGAGGCGTGGCTTATGTCCTGCTTTCTGGCTCCCACCCCTGTTATTCCGAATTCAGTTTGTCAACAAACCAATTGGGAAATCTAAGCAAATTTCATGAGGCTGAATGAGGCTGCATCCCCGCAAACACAGAACGTTCCCCTAACGTTCCCTTATGGTTCCCATTTGGTTATTTTTGGGAACCAAACAAAATGTTCTAGGAACGTTCCCTGTAGGTTATTTTTAGGTTTAATTTTAAAACCTAAGGAGAACGTTCTGGGAATGTTCCCTGTAGGTTATTTTTAGGTTCTATTGTTCGAGTAGGTTCCCAGAACGTTCCCTTAACCTTAAGGGAACGTTCTATTTACGTTAAGAAAACTTTCCTGGGGAACGTTAAGGGAACCTTAAGGGAACGTTCTGGGAACCAAAAACGAATGTTCCCAGAACGTTCCCAGAACATAAAATTGTTAGCTGGGATTATACTGTTGGAGTGAACTGACAGGATGGTATCCATGACCAAGGTTGGAAGCCCCTGCTTTAGATAATTAACACCATTTAAAATAATTTATGCACATTTAATTAAATATGTGTAAATTACTAAACCTGTATTTAGTCAATGTAAATTAATACATATTTGCCTCATATTAAAGATATTGATGTATTGCATTCCCTAGCCATCAAGCTGTTTATAATTGTTTATTCTTTTACATAATCTCACTTCGGGTAAGCTTCAGTAATAGATGTCCATCTTGATACAAATTATGCTTTTTATGTTGTGCGTTTGTGTAACAAGGAACTGCTTAGTTAACTGAATCATTACCACTTAAATCTTTCTTACACATTTAAATACATTTAAGAACTGTGTTTTCAAAGGAGGTTGGGTATTGTTTTTATTGACACGACAGTAGGAAGTAGGAAACAGAAGTAAGGCACTAACGGTTGACAAGGACGCGTTGCCAGGCAACGTGCGCGGTATGAAATCGGGAGCTCGCTACACCAACTCCGGCATAGAAATACTGTTTAGATAGGCCTAACGTTTAAAATACTACAAAAACTTTTTTCCTGTTGTTACACAGCACAAAATGCTAGAAATAGCACCCTATCACCAGTGGTCAATTAAACATGATCTTAAAATCATTAATAGTAACTAATTAAAATGCATAAAGTATGAATGATTGTAATAATTATAATAAATCATTTGTTCAGCTTTGAGAACCCAAAGCGCTTTACACAGTGAGGGGGAAAGCCCACCTCATCCACCACCAATGTGTAGCACCCACCTGAGTGATGCACAGCAGCCATTTTGCGGCAGAATGCTCACACATCAGCTATTAGGTGGAGAGGTGAGTAGTTATATGCCAATCAGGAAGGAGGGGGATTATTAGGTGGCCGTGATTGAGGTGAGGCCTGGTTGGGAATTTGGCCATGACACCGGGGTTAACACCCCTACTCTTAAGTGCCATGGGATTTTTAACGACCACAGAGGGTCAAGACACCCACTTTTAACATCCCATCCGAAAGACGGCACCCTAAGCAGGGCAGATGTCCCTGTCACTGCACTGGGGCATTGGAATTGATCTTTAGACCAAAGGGAAGAGTGCCCCCTACTGGCCCTCCAACAACACTTCCAGCAGCACTGGTCTCCCTTCCAGGGACTAACCAGGCCCAACCCTGCTTAGCTTTAGAAGCAGGCCAGCAGGGCAATACAGGGCTCTATGCTGCTGCATTGTCTGTTGAGTTTTACCATCCATTTATTCATCCTTGTGACAGAGAAAAATGTCTAGAATATATTATAATCAAAGACATGGTCATTAAAATGTTTTGCCACTCAAAAACATTTTAGTCTGAGGAATAGCCCCAGGATAGTTCTGGATCCATCATCATATACATTGATGATGGGGGCTTCTGCCAATGTGGAATTCACTAATCACAGCCATTTTGCTTTTGAGAATCATAACAGAAGAACTAATGCAGAAGTCCTACCGACAGAGCCGGAACTGGCCTCACAATAATTGAGAATTAGGCTACTTATAGGGGCACTATAGAAACATCTGAGACTAATTTCATTGACCAGCTAACAAACTATACAAATATATTTTTTTAATATTGAGAACATTTTCAAGAAATCTATTAAGATTGAACAATGATTCCCTATATGCAGGTCTTTGGTTACAGACAAAGCAAAAAATGCTGAATTTACATTGGAGAAAGACTGGCACCAGCCACAAACAATGTTGAAGTAAAATGGTCATGTCACTGTTTAATCCCTATTCACATGGCAGAATACTGCATATTGTAGGGATTCATTGTCCAATACTTACTGCTTTTGTATATTTTTAAAATAAAAAGTTTAGAAGAAGTTCACTGAAAGTAAAATTAGAGCCAGTCTCACTGGAGGGAAACAATTTTGGTCATGTATAAACTTAATTCTTTGCTACCTAATACCATACACTGAAACCCACAATACAGTTCAAGCAAGCAATCACAGGGGAACAGAAGAAACCAAAGCATATCAACAGTAAAATGGTTTATTAGTTGATTAATTCACGAGTAGCAACCATCCTCCTGGCTGATTCAAAATCACGACAACAGTACCTTAAAGAAAAGATCATGTCAGCAACTCAGATTAGTGTATTTTAGTTATTAAAAGGAAGTCTTACCATTGAAGTGCCCAAAGTATGAACCATCAGTTATTCCTGTTGATGAAATCAATGATTAGTACAAAGTATTTAATATCCAAAAAGTTCAAAGTGATTGAGTTTGTACATTACTTCTACCTCCTCTGTGGCTGTTTGCATATGCAGCTGGGATAAATGAGCTGGACGCCACACTTGCTGAAGCCTTTTAGCAGGTGGGTATGCGCTTTCTTCAGGGATGCCATTACTATTGTCCTTTGGAACATTGCTGTCAAAAGGCATAATCTCACTGGGAGTGAAGCGTGTTTGGGAGAAGACGTTCCTGCTGTTCTCGTACCGGGATTTTGAACTGTAGGAATATATTGGTATGGCTGACTGCCATGGTTGCTTGTGCTGCTCAGGTATTTGATCCAGGCGCCACATTTTCTGAGTAATTTCAGGAAGTCGAGTAGTCTGCTTATTAATATTTACCGGACGCCAGGCTTCCTGAGGCATGGTGGCCGGTTGTGTCGGTTCCTCTGTCACATAACTCACTTGTTTCTGCTGTTGAGGCAACCGAACTGGATGCCACATTTGCTGATGTTTGGGTGGGGCAAGCATCTGCCCTACTGGCTGAGACATGTTGGTTGGGTCCTTCTGGGTGTCGTCTGGTCGACTGCGCTGCTCAGGTATCTCTACCAGATGCCTGGCTTGCTGAGCCACGATGATCGGTTTTGTTGGTTCCTGTGTCATGTCGGTCGCTTGCTTTTGCGTTTGAGGCAATCGAGCTGGACGCCATATCTGCAGCGGTTGTTTGGCAGGCGCCTGAACCACGTACGTTGGGTCCTTCTGTGTGTCATCTTGTTGATTCTGCTGCTTCGTTGGGGTGACTGGCTGCAACACATGCTGAGGCACGGCATTCCGATGACCCTGAGTTACTTTAACTGGTTGCCATACTGGCTTATGCTTCCGGGCAATGTTAACTGGTTGTTTCTGCAGTACATAACTTGGTTGCATCTGGTTTTCAGTCAGTTGAGCTGGACGCCACACTTGAGGGTGCATGTTGGTTGATTGCGTCAGCGGTTGGGGTACGTTTGTTGGTAAAGTTTTTGGCAAATGTCCTGGTTGCGTCGGCTGTTGGGACATTTGCGCTGGATGCCAGAATTGCTCAGGCTGCTTGGGTTGGTCAACTTGCTGAGATATGCTTATTTCCTTCTGCAACACAGACTCTGGTTGCTTCTGTATCTTTGGTGGGACAACCAGCTGCCAGATTTGACTAGGTATATTACTTCGTTGCATCTGCTCCTCAGACATATATGCTGGATGCCTGAAACGCTGCTGGGGAACACCACCTGGTCGTTTCCGCAGCACCTCAGTTGGTTGCATCTGCTTTTCAGACATCTGAGCTGGACGCCACACTTGAGGGTGCAAGATGGATTGTTGCTTCGGTTTCTGAAGCATGTTGGTTGGTTGAATCTTTGTCGAAGTTTGTGGTTGCTGGGGCTTTTGGGCTACATGCCACATTCGTTGTTGCTCCTTGGGTGGGGTACTTGGCTGCCAGACTCGCTGAGGCATGGCAGTTACCTGCATCTCCTCTGGTGTTTGAACCAGATGCCAACCTTGCTTGGGCGCAACAGTCGGTTGCTTTTGCAAGTCAGGCATTTGAACTGGATGCCATCCTTGCCACATGGCACTGAGGTTCAGCTGCCGCAGAGGCACTTTGGCCAAACTCTGCTGTCTTTCTGTGAGCATAGAGGCCTGATGCCTTTTAGACACAGTTGGGTAAGGCCACGCCTTGAAGTAATTTGGCCAGGATTCATAGTATCTTGGATTTCCAGATCTAGGAACTAGGAAAAAACAATTAAAAAACTAAAGTAAAAACGTATATGTTACGAAATACTAGATTTTATTTAAATTAACAAAAAGACACCACATCAAATTATACCCGGAATCTGAAGACAGTATAAACACACATTATGGTCAATTCAAAACAAAATTTCCACCAAGTCTTGTCTTATCCACCAAGTCTTGTCTTGGATAAATGCAAGCTTTAAATAATTTATACATTTTCAAATTGATTTGAGATGCTATTATTTACTTCTAAGATCAACTAAAGTAATGTCTCTCCACAGCCAGTTCTACAGTACAGCTTTGTTCAGATGCAAATTCAAAACACCATTTCCAATAATGCTATGGTTAGAGTGGAGAAATCAGTAGGCCAGTCATCACAACACTAGCAGAGTAGCAGGTAACACTAAAAAAACATCTTACTATTATTGCCAATACTGATCTTTTTAAAATTACAATTCATAAAACGGATACCATGTGTAATATCTTTAAGTAGTGTAGGAAAGCTCACCTGATTCCTGAGAACAGGCTATCCCTCCAACTAACAGGTAAAATATCCAAGAAACCCTACAAAATATTCAGCCAGTCATTTAAAAACAACAGTTAGAACTGGAAAAAACAGTGAACATAACTGGAAAGGCAATTACCTTAAAAAGACTCCAAAAAGCACAGTCATTTTGCTCATCAAAAACTACTAAAGATGCCTTAACAGAATCATCCCAGGCTGTAAACTAAGGGCCATTTGGTTGTGTCTTATTATGGATTCTAAAATCCTGGTTCTCAATGGCTGGATATTTAGGGACAACTATCAGCGACTTATTCACATTGATTAACTCAGGTACCACCAATTAGTGAAACTAGTGCAGCATTCAGGACAAAATGGGAATGTGGTAATTGCCAGTTAAGAGCTGCATCAATCACAAAGGTTTTTAAACAAAAACTAGTATTCCAGGGGGGTATTCCATAAAGGCCACTTAGAAAAGCGAAGATTAAAGTCCAAAACGAGACTTGAATTAACCGAACTAATCAGCTGCGCTTAAATCGGTTCCATAACTGTAAGTTGTGATCTCATTAATTCAAACTAGGTTCAAATAGTCTAGGTCTGATTGTTAATGGATTGATTGTGAAGCTTCTATCAGACTCTATCCCGGGTAAGCAGTTCATTAAAGGTTCACACCAGTGGCCTATCCACCAATGGCTTACTCCACACTTATTTGCATGTAATACTACTGATAAGCTGAAACATGGGCTGATAATTCGATTGAAAGAAAATGTTAAATAATTTAAAATGTATTTTACGGGGGTCTGCATGGCGTAGTGGGCTAAGTTCGTATGTCCCTGCCTTGCAGAACAAGCTACGTCATGATAGTCAGTGGATGGCAGCACAAATTGGCATCCTTAATTGAGGAGGATGGGCTCATGTATAATATAATATATAATATATGGACTGGAGTAAATGGAATGGAGTTAAACACATTAAATCCAGTGTGAGATTCCATTCCATTTACTCCAGTCCAGGTATAAATATGGACACATTCTCCTCAATTAATGTTCACCAGCCTCCAATGTTGCATTCTATAAGAAACATTCATTTACATGTTTCTGCTTTAATATCAGTAAATACATCAAATTCAGTTGTTTAAGCATGCCAGTATTTATTATTGGCTGATATCATTTTTTTTGGTAATACAGACTTCACAACCCTGACTGTAAAGTAAGAGATTGCAAAAAGAAAATTCTGAATTGATCATTTATTTATTGTACAGAATTTATTCATTTGGCACTTTGGAAGACTAGCACCAAAATTAGCAATTAGGCCTTATTTTGAACAAAAAGTCTGCATTTCTGATAGATATGAAACTTTATACAGATTCAGTTTAAATACATGATAAATTCAGAGACACCAATCAAACACACATTATGCAGACAAAACATACCAGAGCTTTTACTGATTTCAGACCAAAAACCCCACTGTCATCCTCAAACTAATCTCTTTTGTAGACA
This sequence comes from Umbra pygmaea, assembly GCA_016801145.1. Classification (NCBI taxonomy): domain Eukaryota; kingdom Metazoa; phylum Chordata; class Actinopteri; order Esociformes; family Umbridae; genus Umbra; species Umbra pygmaea. Next base: position 23,547 of record JACXGM010003884.1, on the reverse strand, counting down.
CATTTTTTATGTTGTTTTAACTTCACAGTATACAACCACAAACCTGTATACTAGCTGCCTTGATACTGTTGTTTATACAGATTATGAAATATACTATGTCGCTGTTTAACAGCCAAGAAGTGTTTTCCCTATTTTAGATGGTATTTATTTTTGGATCTCCTCCCTGATACTTATTCTTTATTCAAAGTCTGGGCCTTGTAATTCCCTAAGCCTTTTTTAGAAGAGTTAAGGAATGTACTCAGACGTTTCTGTCACTTTGGCCTTTTCTTCCAAATCCCCAAAAAAAAATTTGCTTTTAAAATTGAAAATCTGCAGTTGCAAAATTTGCTGCTTGGCTGTATTAATTAAGTGCACGGTATTTCATATAAACTGTAAATGTCTCTAGCCTAAAGTCAACGTGAACAAAAAATCTAGACAAACTTTAAACATTCAAACTTTAATTTGTCAATGTCATGCACATTTTTTGCATCCATAGCTCTGTCTATTTCAAAATGGTTTAATTTCTCCAGTCAAAACTCTCAGTGTTCAATGAAACTTTCAGGTAAATGCATGTAGATATAATGTCTGTAAATCTTAATAGTAATGCATTCTAATCTATAAAGTAATTTTTATTATACAAGTGAAATGAACAGTGGGATAAGAATCACATGGCATGTGACATATGCTTGGAGGAAGCATATGATCACTCTTCAACTACTACACACTTGAGAGGGAAATTAGTCATGAGATATTGGGTTATGGTAGAAAATGGGGAAAAAAGAAAACTACAATCACTCCAAATAAGACACACACCACAAGGACTGTCATATAATTAATTATTTACATTATTTTATTTTACAGCTCAGTTTTCGTATCAGATACTCCCGCCTGCTTTACATCCTAAAACAGAGATTTTTAGAAAAATAAGTGTTTGATAAAAAAAACTTTACAGAAACTATATACAATACATTACATATGCAGTTACTCAACTTTACAGAGGGAATATACAGAACTTTACAAAGGCAATTTACAAGGTTTTACCGAAGCAGTATACAGAACAGAGGGAACTGCAAGATAACATTACTGCTTCATTGTCACTTCTGAAATTGTGTATTTTCTTTCAAATACTTTCCTATATTTATGTGAGCTTGCCTGCATAGCGGAACTAATAGAGTAGATCCAAATGTGACATTGCTTCCAATTGACCCCACAAGCATGCTTAATAAAAAGTACTCAATGATATTTCACAGACAAAAAATATTTAAACCCACATTTATGTTTTTATTCTGACCTTAAGTTTCCCTTCTATGAAGCTCTGGCAGAATTCCCGTACACGCTCTGTGGAGATCTCTCCCTCAGGCATCAGCCACTTCATGTCTGAGTTGGAATCATAGATACCAATGCGGGGAAGATCACGTGCAGTTAGGCCGAAGTAACCCAGAGATTTCTCATTGGACTTTATTCCATGAATCAGTACAAACAAAAACTGCGACCAGGAAAATCAGGATCAGGTTTAGAAGAACAGGCAGTTGTTCAGGTATTGCCCTCAGGTATAACTCGTTTCTGGTCTCAAGTTTAGGACTTGTTCAAGGAGTAAAACCTTCTATACCTTACTGTAATAAACTTGTTGGAAGATTCGGAGAGCCTGGCAAATACTCTTACCAAAACATTTAGAGTCTTAATGTGCTTTTTCTTGCAAAAGACAATAAGGATAACATATATGCTTTACCTTTTAACTGATTCTAATTCCGAGGGAATTTAGAAATCTCAAGATTGTTATAAAATTATTAAATAGAGGTTTTGTTAAGTCATTACAGGTACAGACTTTTACCTTGCCAACAAATTCAGGGGCCAGTGCTCGTAGTCTGTCCTTGAGCACTTCATAATCAGCACTCCCCCTGTTGGCGAAAAGCAGCATGTGAGTCTTCACCTCGGACTGGAACAGACCCACTGCTGTCTGAGACAGAGATAAAGAAGGGTATAGGAAATACATATTCAAAGATAGGCATGATTTATTCTAGTAAAGTAACGTTCTGTAGGTAAATTGTTGTTACCGGTATATGACTAGAAATTGAATAATTGAATAGTACTAGAAAATGTTGACACTATAATTTGCTAACAAAGTTAACAATGTCTCAAGGGGGTTTTCGCATTAATTGTTTTACAGTATTTCGTTTTAATTCTATCAAACTGAAAGGTATTCGTTCACTGGTAGATTATTAAAAGACTAGTAAATACTGCAATACAATTTTGATTGATTGATTTAATGAAAAAGCTAGGAAGAGGAAATGAGACCCTGGCTGGAGGAAGCCCGGGGCCCCCGTCTGGAGCCAGGCCCAGACTGCAGGCTCGTCGGCGAGCGTCTGTTGGCCTGCGTTCACCACGGAGCCTGGCCGGGGACAGCCCTAAAGTGCTACGTGGCATCTCAACCCTCTCCATCCTGTGGGCCCACCACTCTCAGAAAGGACTGCAGGGGTTAGGTGCGCTGTCACATGGGTGGCGGTGAATGTCCGGGTCCTCGGAGGACAAGACGCAGGCGGCAAAAGCTGGCTTTGGGGACATGGAATGTCACCTCTCTGTGGGGGAAGGAGCTGGAACTTGTGCGGGAGGTGGAGCACTACCGGTTGGATCTGGTGGGGCTTACCTATATGCACAGCCTCAATTCTGGAACCGTACTCCTGGATAGGGGTTGGACCCTATTCTTCTCTGGAGTTGCCCAGGGTGAGAGGACCTGGGCGAGTGTGGGGATACTCAAACCCCCGGTTGAGCACCACTGGGTTGGATTTGACCCCAGTGGACAAGAGGGTTGCCTCCTTATGCTTAAGGGTGGTGGGGGGGAACTCTGACCGTTGTTTGTGCATGTGCACCGAACAGCAGCTCGGAGTATTCAGAATTCTTGGAGATCCTGAATGGAGTCCTGCACAGGGCTCCAGTAGGGGACTATTGGTGTGCTGAGAGACTTCAATGCCAACATGGGCAACGATAGAGCCAGCAGCATAGAGCCCTGTATTGCCCTGCCGGTTTGCTTCTAAAGCTAAGCAGGGTTGGGCCTGGTTAGTCCCTGGATTGGAGACCAGTTCTGCCAGAAGTGGTGTTGGAGGGCCAGTAGCGGGCACTCTTCCCTCTGGTCTAAATATCAATCCCAATGCCCCAGGGCAGTGATGGGGACATCTGCCCTGCTTAGGGTGCCGTCTTTCGGATGGGACGTTAAATGGGTGTCCTGACTCTTTGTGGTCATTAAAAATCCCATGGCATTTATTGTAAGAGTAGGGGTGTTAACCCCGGTGTCATGGCCAAATTCCCAACCAAGCCTCACCTAAATCACAGCCACCTAATATTCCCCCTCCTTCCTAATTGGCATATATAACTACTCATCTCTCCACCTGATAGCTGATGTGTGGTGAGCGTTCTGGTGCAAAATGGCTGCCGTGCATCACCCAGGTGGGTGCTACGCATTGGTGGTGGATGAGGTTTGCTTTCCCCCTCACTGTGTAAAGCGCTTTGGGTTCTTGAAAAGCGCTATATAAGCTAAACAAATTATTAATTATTAATTACAACGATGGAGACACCTGGAAATGCTTGATTGGGAGGAACGGCCTCCCTGATCTAAACCCAAGTGGTCGTTTTTGTTGTTGGACTTTTGTGCTAATCATGGCTTCTCTGTAACAAACACTATGTTCAAACATAAGGATACTCCTATGTGTACACGGTACCAGACCAGCATAGGACGAAGGTCGATCAGGTGAACTGGGAACGCCTAAGGGAGGCCCATGTCCGAAAGGTCTTTAACACACACCTCCAGCTGAGCTTTTCTGGCATCCCTGTGGAGGTTGGAGGCATTGAACCCAAGTGGGCAATGTTCAAAGCTTCCATTGCTGAAGCTGCGGCGGTAGGCTGTGGTCTCAATGTCTTAGGTGCCTCAAGGGGCGGTAACCCTAAAACACAGTGGTGGACACCGGGGGTCAGGAAAGCTGTCCGACTGAAGAAGTCCTTCAGGGATATGTTATCCCGGGGGACCCCGGAGGCAGTTGCAGGGTACCAACAGGCCCGAAGGGCTGCAGCCTCTGCTGTGTCAGAGGCAAAGCAGCGTGTGTGGGAGAAGTTCCAAGAGGCTATGTAGAAGGACTTTCGGTCGGCACCGAGGTGTTTCTGGAAAACCGTTTGGCACCTCAGAAGGGGAAATGGGGAACCATTCAACCTGTGTACAGTAAGAATAGGACACTGTTCACTTCAACTGGGGACTTATAGAACTCCTGAATCCTCTATGATAGAGGAAGAGCTGGAGGCTGATGGAGGGTCATCGTCAATTACCCTGGTGGAGGTCACTGAGATGGTCAGTGGCAAAGCCCCGGGGACTGATGAGATCCATGCAGAAATGCTAAAAGCTTTGGGTGGGGAGGGGCTGTCTAGGTTGACACATCTCTTCAACATTTGTCACCAATCCTGTTAGGATTTCGTGGTGGGGAGGGGTTGCAGTTCGGTGGGCTGAGGATCTCATCACCGCTTTTTGCAGATGACGTGGTCCTGATGGCATCACTGGTCAGCGACCTTCAGCACTCACTGGAACGGTTCACAGCAAAGTGTGAAGCGGCTGGGATGAGGATTAGCACCACTAAATCTGAGGCCTGGACTCCCAGCAAGAAACCAGTGGAGTGCCTACTCAAGGTAGGGAAGGAGTCCTTACCCCAAGTGAAGGTGTTTAAGTACCTTATGGTCTTGTTCGCGTGTGAGGGGACAATGAACCGTGAGATTGGCCGGAGAATTGGAACAGCAGTGATGAATTCGCTTTATCACACCATTGTGACAAAAAGAGAGCTGAGCCAGAAGGCAAAGCTCTCAATCTACCAGTCAGTCTTCGTTCCTACCCCCACCTATGGGCATGAAGGCTGGGTCATGACCAAAATAATGAGGTTGCGTTATGAGATTATTACTCCACACTGGCCTGGGCTATGCCTCGGGATCCCCCAGTCAGAGCTGGTTAATGTGGCCAGGGAAATGGAAGTTTGGGGTTCCCTGCTAGAGCTGCTGCCCCCGCGACCCGACCCCGGATAAGCAGTTGAAGATGAGATGGGAGAGATTATTTAATGAAATTAGCTGTTTGTAGTATTTACAAAATTTAAAAATAAAACCAGCCATCTCATTTATACAGGGGAATCCCAGGTAAGTGTTATCTGCATTGAGGCAGAAGATTTGTTTTCATCTGTTAATGTGTTCCTTCCTACAGTACCTTAAGGTCTGACTCACCACTACAGCCCTACCTCTGCTCTTTGTTCTGTCTCTGGTATCCTGGCAACACTACAGTACATACTGCCAGATTGAATGGGGCCATAGCTTTGTATCATATTGTTGCATTTCAGTGTAATAAATGAAGTAACAAATTAATGCATTTGAGGTAATAAATAACAGAGGTTTATTTCCTGTTTTAATAATTTTAAGTTTTATGTTCACAAGCAAACTGTTTTGTTTCTCTTTTGTATCTTTGCATTTTTGTCCTTCGGCTTTGTTCAGAGAAATCAAAAACAAAGGCGGAGATAATCTTGAAATGTGAATGTTTACCAAAATGTTAGAATGTTACATTTTGTAATTATAATGTTAGAATGTTCCATTTTTTATATTTAAATGACAAGTAAAATTTTTCTTAAATCTTAAACCTGGACGATGTCAATCTTTTGAAAAATAGAAAAAATACAAAAATGATGTTTTAGGACTAATGAATGTTAGGAACTAGCATATTGGATCCAGGGGTTAAAAACATCAACTTAAAAAATACAAAATACAGACAATAGTAGAATAGCAAAATCAACATTTCAATATCTAACTAGTAACACAGGCATGTTATGGACAAAATATTAATGTGTAGTTTAGAAAATTGGTTATATTGCCGCTATAATAATATAAAATATTATTTTAAAAATATATGGAAAATTCGGGTCGACACAAAAAAACCGAATAGAAGTTAAATAGTGCAGCTTCGATATACTTTAGTGTACATTTAATTTGTTAAGCAGATGTTCTTTTTTAGAATGACTTGAAACATGTTTTATTGGACTGGCCCCTTTGGGAAACCCACTAAGCAACACAGAACTGCTGCCATCTTAATATGCTGTTGTTTTAATTTCCCACTTGTATGGTGCTGCTGGAAGCTGTATAGAGTAGCTTCTAGCAATAACATTGATTAGACCTTTTTAATATGTCTGGTAGGTATTTACAGCCAAGCACATGGGACTAGCATACAATACCTGTCTATGATAGATTGCAACCTTGTAACAGTTTTAAATTAATCAGATGTAGTCAAGTAGAAACCTAAGTGAAAATACTGTTAATATGCTTTTTGATAACGTATTGTGTAGCGAGGAGCAAATGGCTAGCGACAGAACGGTACCACTTGGTTGTACTCTGTGATATAACGAATGTCGTTCATGGTGATGAAGCGAGCCAGGCCGTCTGCCTCCACCTTCTTGGTCTCAGAAAGCTGAAGGTTCTCCTGGTGATTATCTGCCTAAACACACAGACACGCAAATATCAGTCAGCTGATTGTTATTTCTACATTTACTGCAAAAAGTTAAATAATGTCCTGAGGAACATAGTGACACGTGTAGTTGGTAAATGGTAAATGGTAATGGTAAATGGACTGCATTTATATAGCGCTTTTTTCTGACCAACAATGGCCACCAAAGCGCTTTACATAGCCTCACACTCACCCATTCATTCACACATTCATACACCGACGGCGGTGTCAGCCATGCAAGGCGCCAGCCAGCTCGTCGGGAGCAGCTGGGGTTAGGTGTCTTGCTCATGGACACCTCGACACTTGGTCAGGAGGACCCGGGGATTGAACCACCAACCTTCCGATTGCTGGACAACCTACTTGACCCACTGAGCCACTG
>JACXGM010003884.1:0-10262 GCA_016801145.1 Umbra pygmaea | reverse complement strand
TATTCAATTATGCACCTCGCTACGGCGTACCCTGCAGCATAGGTGTATGTGTGCCCTGGATGGTTCGTTATCATTAAAACGACGACTATCATAAACAGTTTATTGCCTGTCTGGTCTCCCTCACTTCATCCACACATCCACGCTAAGCATGACACACTGTCATGTATTAATATTTGTTGATTTGTTACCTTTTTATTTGACACAATCAAAGCTATTCAATAGTTAGTAAGGTGTATATTATACAAGTAATATTTATATGTACTCTTAATAAGGGACTGACAGGGGCAGAGAAACCTACGAATAGTCACATAATGTATCCCAATTATTAATGTTGACTAATGCATTTTACGGATTGGTTTGAATCAAAGGAATTCATACTTGGACATTCTAATTTCTAGGCCAGAATGGTAAGAAACTATGTTAAACATAATATTCACTACCTACTTTCATAAATAAAGTGTTGTTTAATTAGCATAATTTGTTTTTAAATATTTTATTTATATAAATTTATTTATAAAGATTTTGACAGAAAAAATACTGTGTTTGCAATATATAAATACATTTTTACAACTTTAATCCCCCCAACATATTCCCCAACCCCCATACCACCCTCCCCCGCTACCCATTTTTATTTTATTTTTTAGGCTGAACTTTATTTTGAAACAATGAAGCATTTTTCCTTTCTATCAAGGTAGTAAGTCTGAGGCAGGGGTCTCCAACTACACATAATATTGCCTCATTTAGCTTACATGATAGTGTTAGAATAGGATAACAAGGAATAAACGAGCCCACCTGGTTAAATAAAGGTTAAATAAAAAATAAAATAAAGACCTCATACATGGACGAAAATACCTAACAAGTAATTTCCACTGTCACTTACAGTATAAACTATAAATTAGTGGCAAATAAGTTAACATTAAAATTAAGAGTTAATATTATTGCTAACCAGTATTATCTTAAAAATAAAGTGTTAATATGGTTCAGGCCAGTATAAACAGTGATGGAGGACCTTCTGTTATGTTTCTCTAGACGTACTGATGTGGTAACAGTGACCCCGTGGTTAGCACCCATTGTCGGGGAAGGAACCTTTGACCCGGTGCTCATTGACTACAACTACAAGGCCATGAATCTCACCATAGCAACCACAGTGTTTGCAGTTGGAAAGTAAGTACTATATATAGATATATAAGTATATAACTTTTTCCAGATATTTACAATGAAGGTTGATCTAACAAAATATATCCATGTATCTCCTTTTTACCTTACAGAAATACATACATTTTACTATTTACTCCCACAGTACTTACTGTATATATTTGTTGAACAACCCAGTATTTTTACAGTGATTAATTGACACATACCCAGTACATTATTTTATTTGCTCCCAAGACCGTTTAACACTGTCAGGGATGCAATTAAAAGAATACAGCTAGAAATTGTCTTACATGTCAGCATTGATCACATTAGTCAAATGGAAAACACAATTGTAGCTTTTTATATTCAAATCTAGTTGTGCCTTAATGACGGGGCAGTGATATTGACGAGCTTTGTAACTGACACATTTATGCCGTCAGAAATGTTTGCCTTCTTCATGCTTTTGGCAGCAGCAACTGTGTGGTTTAACGCCTGGATTATATTTATATAATCTTCATATTTCTCTAAAAGGGTTGTTTGCTCCTCTTGAGTGAATTATGCGGCTCCGGTTGACTTGTCCACACGCGAGTTGTCATATGTGGAACACACCACCCCTTTGTGAACATGCTCATCGCTAGATTGGGAAAACCTGGGTTGATTTAACAAAATTATAACCACCATCAGGACACTGCTTACATGTATGCAGTGGTTAGGTGCAAGTGAAGCCAAAAATAAATTGTTTGATTTACACAAATACGTTTTGTTTCTCCTCATTTGTGAGGAGAAAAACAATGTATTTGTGTAAATCACACATAATATTTTTAAGTAAACCTGACAATGCATTCAGTGTGAAACAAATATTACATTCTACCTTATGAAATGTGTTTGGCGATCTCTGCAATTTGATTGGCTAAACTTGCATTCCAAGCCTATGACAATTCCCTGATATCTGCACATAGAATTTTGCCTTTTCACTGAAGTGCTGTACTTTATAATCAAAGAGTATCACTACGCCCCCCTGGGGAGCTGAACAAAATAAAAAACATTGCAAACAACTCCTCTCGCTTCAAATCTCAACACCAACTTCTAAATAAGATTATCTAAAAAATAAAAACGATTTTAACATTAATTCACCACAAAAATATTGTCAATGCTAGCCACAGGATTTAAATAATCGAATATTTTTGTAATACTGATTTTTAATGACGAAGCGATAGCAGTGGCTGTCCTATGTCAATACACTGGTGGTGGCTGGCTCATTAGCCTAATTGTCTTACCTACCACTTACATTACACACCATGGGTGTTCCATAGCCCTCTACCTCCACCTCTTGGACAGAGTGAAGAACTGACTCCCTAAAAACACTACTAGTAGACATTACACCCGATACAAATTTACGGGACAGTTGGATTTCCTCAGATAGTTATGGGGCTTATCTAGCCAGATTCAGGGACTGGAACCAGGCAAAGGCTTATCCATGAAAGTGCTGCATGTTGCCATACCACACATCACAGGTTGGGTTGTTTATCCATCTATCCCTAGACCCCTTTTTTCATATTTTAAAATATCAAGAAATAGTCTACGGTTTTGACGGCTTTATTACAAGCAGGTCCCAGAATGAAGAATTACAGTATCCTACCGTTCTTACCAGCAAAATTAAGATACTTCTCTATGCAAACAGTTGTTTGTATCAGACTTACAATTTGCCTGCTATTATTGTTCTGCATATCGTTTTATTTATATTTTTTGCAAAATGTTGAGGCATATAGTCCCTGGCGAGTCCCCCCTGGTGCAAGTCGCTCCGATGACCCTCGGAGCCCACAAAAGCAGAACCTATGAAATCGGAACCAAAGGTGCGATGGCTGTGACGCAAAAGCTGGAAAATATCATAACACCCAAGATACATGGTCTGTAGTAATTTGCACGTGCTCTGATATTTCAAAGACATTTTAAAATGTTAAAAGAAGTGCTTTGATAATGGTCGAAAATGTCAGAGAAGATTAAAAAAGTTGTCATTAGCAAGAAAACATAGGGGATTACAATCTAAGAAAGCAGATGATGAAATACCATCACATAGTATGTCGATCCATAAACTGTCGTTCGGAAAACAGATTTTCAGATAGCAGAGGTAATCAGAGTGCCATACAGCCATGGCTGAGTATTCATGTACTGTGTTTGAATGAACCAATCTTTGGTTTAATTTGTCCTAATTGTACAGGGATACGGACTACTTTAACATTGATCCGCAAAATTATGGGTTCTCTAGCAATTTCATGTAATAATTTATGTATGCCTAACATTCTTGTCTGTACACTGTGCCTTACACATTAAACTAAACAAAACAGAACCAAATAATTAGTTACCTGCATTTGTGCTGAAGGAAACAATTTCATAAAACCTTTTTGGTACTTTTTTTCTGTAACTTTATCCCATATCCTTTTCACTGTTCAGATGAGGTCGCTACATTATTCTGTGGCCAACAGTTCATGTAGCGCATTTGAATGAACTGATCTTTGATTTAATTTGTCCTAATTGCGCAGGAAAAAGGCTTAAAGTTAACATTGATCCACAGAATCTTGGGTTCTGTATCAATTTACTGTAGTATTTTGTGTATATCTGCCCACCTTGCCTGTACACTTTGCCGTACACATTAAACAAATCAGAACCAAAAAATGAGATACATACATTTATCCAAAAGGAAACCATTTTACGAAACCTATGTTGTTTTAGGTTTGTCACACCATAGGACAAAACGTCACTAAAAAGGACAAAGATAGTCATTGCGTAAAATAAGAGTCAGAATATATAGTTTTTATTGTAGCAATTATAAAGGAAGACATTTAGTTTTTTATTTTTCAACAATATAAACTGTGCAAAACATAGCACACCAAAAGTAACTTTGATACTTATAGATTTATCAATAAGAAAACATTGATGCATATAATATCTTTGAGAAATTCAGTAAAATGCCATTTCAAAACAATACTGTGACATTGTCAAACTGCAAAATTAATCAGTTAAACAATAAGTGACATGAAAATAAAATCCCTAAAAACACTGCATAACATTCATGAACTCCATTCCATCTAAAACATTCTTAGAGCAGTTTTTAATATTACTTGACTAGGGCTTGGCATCGTTCAAAATCTTTTGATCCGGTGCCAATTTCGATACCTCAGTTTCGATACCAGTTCCTTAACGATACTTTTTTACTTTTTTTGAAATCCATTTCAACATCAACAGAATACAGTAAACCCAAAACTTTTAATTTCCACCTTAATTGTTTATCAGTAAAGCACAAAGCATAACAATATAATGTTTCATTCTTTTTACTGACAATAACAGTAAAAAAGGTTATTCAGGCTAAAATATGCTATATTGGTAAAGAACTCCCTTTTTATTGATAGCTTGCTCACATCCACCATGGGGCCACCACTGTCGAAAAAGCTAGCAAACCTTAAACAATAGCCGCTTTACCACCAAGTAGTTACAGGAACGTAGTTATAGTAACAGTCCACTTCTAAACAGTTCTACTAACTACTCTCCCCCAAAACCGGTTTTCTATGAAGGGGGAAATAGACAGAGCTAAATAGAGCAACCGACTAGCAGCACAAGCTAACTTACATACCGTAGTCAACGTTACGGGGAAAATAATTGAGTTTCGATTGTCGATCGAAATGAGCGCAACAACGGCAGTAGTAATTCTATGTGTTCGGTTTAAGTAGTGAAATTACACTGTCAAGTATTTCTAAAATTTGTAACCTTACCGTTAAGTCAGAAAAACAAAGATGCTGCCTGGTCAAATAGTAACGTTATAAACGGTATACGACTGCAAGTATCTTCAGAAATCCTCTGCGTGGTGGTGGTGTCTCTTTTACATTACGTGTTTTAAGTTGCGTTAGACAGCCAATCGCCGGTGACGTTGTCATTACACGCAAGTATGCTAAATGATTATTGGCTCACAGACGCTTTTGGAACCGAAAATTGGCACTGAAAGATAAATACTTTTTCGATACTCGATAGTATCGAAGTATTATGGTCGGTGCCATAAAAGTATTGATGTTCGGTGCCTTGCCCTATACTTGACACAATATACAATGAAATTCTATTTTTTTAAACATTTGTATAAGATTAATGTACATTCCATCTAAAACATATTCATAGAACAGTTTTTAATTATACTTAACACATTTAAACACATTGACACATTTTAAAATCATGAAAATAGCACACATTTCCTTTGTCCTATCATAAAGTTCTCTAAAACAGACAACATTTTACATTTTATTCACACACTTGTTTTAATTAAATTTATTAAGGAGGATGAGCCCCCATTGCTAAACCCGTCCAGAACTTGCAGTCTGAATGTAACCTTTTATCCACTGTGGATTACTGTTGTGGTCGCAGGCTATAAACTGTGTCACAATCATGGTGTATGAAGGAGAGAGACCAAGGCATGGAGAAGGTTTACAAATGTAATGTTGACCATTCTGAGAAGTGTACAATTATACTGGATATTTGCAGGTGACACGGAAGGCGGGATGCACAACAACAATATACATAGTTGTGTCTAATTTGTTAAATATTAAAATATGAGCAAGCATAGTAAGAGCAAAGACTCCATGTCTGTTTCCAAACCTGAAGCCGATTTATTCTTGCAAGATACAGACCCAGAACAATCATTATTACACCCAAACTTTTATAACAAATTATGACATCATATGTTGCAACTTCCTTATTGGCTAATTCTTCCCACCTTTCCTAGATCTGACACTTAACTATCCCAAATAACCCCCCTCTCTTTTAACCCTATACTTACCAAATTCTATAGCGCTGTTTCAGATCAAAGCTGTTTACTTTTTAACCTCCTCCTATCCATTATTTACTCAAACCTCACAAATGGACATTCTCTTAACAAACACCATTAGCACTGCTTACTGTTATTCACTCCTTCAATAGCAGATACTATGGTCTTACAGTGGCATAGACACTAAAGCTAAACATACATATACAAAGCATATGCTTTTAAACTACACTCTTTTCACAACTCACAGTAAAATGAAGATGAAGCTCCCGGACGTCAGCCAGACATCGTAACCTTGTAACAGGGAATCAACGAACCTTGCCCTCTTCTTCTTCTTCTTCTTCTTCTTCTTCTTTGGGTTAATGGCGGATCGCAACCAACTTAAGGTGCATCTACCGCCACCAACTGTACCAGAGTGTGAGGCCGGTCACGGCCCACCCAATTCAACACCACCCACCACCACCCTAGAAATTTAAATACAGCCCACTACCCCCCCACCCCACTACCTACCCTCCCCCTTTCCTTTCATCAGCTCGTGAACCATCTCCCCCGTGACGTCAGTAATACCCATAAACTCCCCAGCAGCACCCACCACAACATCATTCCTGGCATTCCGACCCTTAACCTGACTACACACATTCACCACACTACACAAAACCGACAAAAACTCAACCCTGCCCACCACCAACGAATCCTTGCCAACCACACACTCATGCTTACACATCTCAGACAACACCACACTTTGAACACCCATACCGTCCTCCAACACCGGGCCCATAACCCTTTCCTTCTCCACCTGCACACCTACCCCTAGTCCCCCTACTCTCCGCACTTCTTCCGCATACGTGACCTTATCCACCACCTTAACCCGCTGTGCCTCTGCTGCCTACACACCCCCCCAACCGCAGCACTGTGCTCCCCACCACAATTACAACACCTCACCTTGTCCCCTACCCCACACTTACCATACTCATGCGCACCCCCACACCTACCACACCTACCCTGCCCTCACACATAGCTGCCACATGCCCCATACGCTGACAATTAAAACACCTCAGTGGCGGCGACACATATTCCCTCACAAAAAAATGAAGAAACCCTCTCACCTTCACCACACTCCCAGGCACCATACACCTCACCTTACCCCCATTCAACACCTCCAACTTCAGCAACTTATCCCTCAGAGTCACACTACCCACCACAATAAGAACCCTCCCACCACTCAAACACCTAGCATCCACTACCCTCCCAACCTGTTCCCTAATTGCCGCAGTGAGTGACACCGGGTGTAACAGCTTACCTGTCTGGGCCGAAAACTCCACAATCACCACCAAGTGCCAGCCCTTCTTCCCGAACTACTCTCACCGCCCTCTTTCTTCCGTGCCCGCTTCTTCTTCCTCTTAACATACTGTGCTTCCTCAAACCCTACCGCCACTCCAGCTACACCCACACTCCCATCAGAACTCCCTTCCATGCCGACCTCACCCCCGGCACAGCCGTCGCGACCCGCCACCAACACGGTAGTCCTCCTGTTCTCACTTTCCAGTGCTAGTCTATCCAGCTCAATAATTTCCGCCAGCTCATGCTCCAACTCCGCCGCAGTGGGAACCCACGAGGATGCCATGCCTCCAATCGAACCCTGCCCCTCCTGTTCACCACAGCTTAAATAGAGACAAAATGTATGGGCTAAACATAATCAGCAATCAGTTCTAACAAGCCCTTGATTAACTTACAATGATACCTGTCTAATGCTTCTGGTGAACGGGGGAGAGCACCGCTATTCAACTTAACCTGTTAAGCCTCGCCCCCGATTTGTCAAATTCAGCCTAATGGACACAAAGCCAGTATATTCAAATGGTTGATCATTTTTTTAAAAGGAAAGACTTTGCATTTTTTGGATATATACAATACATTTTTATTAAATATATACAGTGAATATGGCAACAGATGAAAGAAAATGCATAATATTTTTCTGTTTTTATTTTTGTAAATCCTCTTTGAAAGACAACTACAAAGTAATATATTGAGCAGGCACGGCGTTATGGGTGGTCCTGACGGGTCTAGGACCACCCACTTTAACAGGCCCAACCAAAACTTTTCTTAAAAAAAACAAAAATTAATATATTTTAATTTAGTCAAGAATGATTAAAAATCTGCAAATAGTCTCACAATTTGTGCTAAAATACTCTAAATGTTTAGATTTCAAAACAATTTTTAAAAGCTGGTTGTCTGTTTTAAAGTTTCTGCCCTTTTTCAGCAGAGAGTGAGGTTCGGGATCAGATACCTTGTATGGTGGGTAATGCTATAGGCTAGATTCAAGTGATCTAAAAGTGTGAAAATCAATTACAGTCAGGTGCGCTGGAAGCTGTTTAATGCCCCCCGCAAGGGCTGGGTTGGAACAATATGTGACTTTATTATGTCGTGGCTGACGACAACACATGAAAATTATCTGTACTCTTTACGTGTTGTAGCCATTAAAGAAAACATATTTAAATTAATATATATGTTTAATTATTATAGGCTAATGTATTTTTTTTATTTAATCAATTTTGATTATGTAAGTGAGCATGCAGCCTGAGAAAGATGTGGTACATCATGAAATGTGCAATAATAAGTCTGGAGACATGCAGGGCGGCTAAGACATGATTTTGACCACTTCATTGAGTTTTATTTTGTAGAGACTTTTTTATAAGATTTTGTTTTTGCATAAACTGTTTCTAAATTTTGAAAAAAAACAATTATCAACCAATTGCCTGTATTTAATATATAAGTGTAATGTTCACTCTTTTGTAAACGAGCAGACTCAAAAAGGTTAAATTGAACAATAATGTTTATTCACTGAGTAAATTATTCAACCAAGGCAGCAGCATACAAAAACAAACTATGCATGGGGCAGGCCAGAATAACCATACAATGTATGGGCTAAAGTACATAGGAAAATCCAAGGCAGAATCTCAATAAACAATGCAGGGATCAGTCCAGAATAGCAATGCAAAATATGGTAGGCAAAGGTACAAAAGGTAAATCCCAGGCAGAGTAATCCAAAATCAAAGCAGAGGTCAGACCGGAACAACAACACAGAAATTAGAATGCTCAGTATATCAAGAAAACAGTACTTACAATACCTCGCAAAGAGGCAAGGAGAGGTGTGTGACTTAAATACTGCATGGAGTGAGCAGGTGTGGTGAATTAGGCTAATGGTGTCCGGGTATGGGAAATGTAGTTCTTAGGAGACCTGACTAGGAAGCTGTAGTCCATAGGAAGAAGAACTGGGGAATGGGAATTATAGTTCTGAGCAACCTAAACAAAGGAAGTGGCTGTTTCCAGGGAAGGGAAACGTTACAATAAGAAGCAAATATATAGCAGACAATGTAATAAGCGCCGGCACGATCACTTGCATTGCATGTGAACTGGAGTGCGCCGAAACTCAGCTTGTGCCTCACAAATTTTATAAATAGGCTATTATAGAAATCTTGAAATGTCTACTTTTAAACTAAACTATTCAAAAGGAAAATAAATAGACCACTCTCTGATTATTAGATATGAAATGTGCATTTCTCTCTGACGTCGAGTCTGCATCACCAACTTCATCTTTGCAGCAACACAGAAAACACCAATTAGTATAAACAATTAAATGTCTCCTTGCTATTTTTTACAGTCATAATCATTACTTTTGTCGGTTCTTTTTGGCAAGCTTTATTAGTACAAACTGCTAAACCTAGTTGATTACCTGCAAAAGCGTGTCACTTGCTCAAAATGGATAGCTCATTCCTCATAAGCAAGTATTAATGTCAACGAAAGTGTCAGTGTCATCAAGATGAAAAGTCCTGACACCATTGTTTATGAACAAGATAGTCAAAAGGCTTTGTCATGTTTTCATTATGACAGATTACTCTGTTAATGTTTTCCAATGCAAAAAAGTCAGATATTGGTGACAAGACAGCACTATATACTATTTGCACAGCCATTTGAAAAATACAGTAAAGTTACACATTACTGTATTTAGTGAGGTAAATTTTCACTGTAAATGCTCTTTGCAAATCTAAATTGTTCACATCAAAGACAAAATACACCTTTATTTATAACAAACATAAACTCCCTTTGGGTACAGCTGTGCACAACAGTAAACAATATTGCAGTACATAATTTGAGCATACATAGTACTGTAATCATTCATGAACATCCAGACATTCCTCTCTGTCTGACCACATATTTTAATCTACATCACAACGAATATCATCTCTTGCAAATGTAGCAAGGAAAGTATCACCTTGAGTACTGTTGTGTGGGTAGATAGTAGAGGCGTGTGGGTAGATAGTAGAGG
>JACXGM010003883.1:12151-40050 GCA_016801145.1 Umbra pygmaea | reverse complement strand
TAAGTGAGGAGGCCATGTCATGGTGCTGTGTCTTACGTTTGTAGTGATAAGTGAGGAGGCCATGTCATGGTGCTGTGTCTTACGTTTGTAGTGCTAAGTGAGGAGGCCATGTCATGGTGCTGCGTCTTACGTTTGTAGTGATAAGTGAGGAGGCCATGTCATGGTGTGTTGTTCTTGCTGACCCTACTTAACTCCTTGAATGATCCTGAGTTGAGACACAATCATAGAAGTAGAATGGATAGAAAGGCCATTGAACTGCTTGATGTGGTCATTCGATTAGTACACAACAAAATGAGGATTGTTGTTAGTTGCCATGGTGACAACACGTGAATCGGTTTAATGCGGAAGTAGGCCACTAGATCTTTCTAAAAAATTGTCTGCCGCTCTGACCTTTCTGCTACATTGATTTGAATTGGAATGGCATTTCTAATCATTCCATTTCTATGGGCACAATCAATGTTAGCAGGGTTTACGCGTAACAACATTCACTCACCAACAGCCGATACTTTTCTGAACGTCAATTGTGGAATGCTTGCTGAGTGGTGTCATTGTGCCCCTCACTAGGCTCTCTACCAGAGCTTTGTGTTGGAGGACAGCCGGAACATCTTGGCCATCCTGGAAGACATGCCATCTTTACGGCCTCCCATTGACCACCTGTGTGAGCTCATGCCCCGCCTGCAGGCTCGCTACTACTCCATCGCCTCCTCTTCGAAGGTGAGCCTATTTCAAGGGGTGCCTTCTTTATGTGCAGGCCCTATACAACCCCATGAAGTAGGTGGATCAGGTAAGGAAACATTTCAGGACTGACTAGTTGTTTTAAAGCGTTGCAAAGAAGTTGGATGTAAAGACTGATTTTTTACCACCGTCACTCAATTCATGGACAGCATGTCTTAACAGCATGTTAAATGGAACAAATTAAGCAAGCTATTTGTGTCGGGCAATGGAGATTTAGCTTTTATAATTTTGTAACTAAACTAGCTAAATATTCCCTAAAGCTTGCTAGCTAGGAATGTTTTTTTAAACTAATTTAGTTGGCTTGAAATACTTGTGATGTGGGAATTGGATGAATTGTTTACAGTAAAGTATTTCAGAAGTGGTGACATCTTTTGTATATCAGGTGACATTAGATCGGTGACCTTGACTTGAATTGATCACACTGGAGACCTGTAGAATCGCTCAATGGTTGCACAAGAGTCTTTGGTCCTAAAAATGACTGAGACAACACAGTTGTTATGTCAGTGGTATCATGAATACCAAGTATTTATTACCTTTTATTTATACAGTTTAAACACCAACCAGAAACTAAAACAGAATTCATGTAAAAGATACAACCAAATTTATTAAAATAGTTAAAGAAAACAGTTTGCATAACAAAATCAGACTTTAAAAGAAACATTCACAGTAAATGTTTAAAAGGTTATCTAACAGACATTAAAATTTGCATTAAGGCACTAAATCCCCTAGCTTAAGTTAGCACTGTAAATCATGCCATGAGTGTGAGGCATGGTATTCAAATGCAGTCTTAACTAACTCAGAGTGAATCTGTGTAATCTCTAGTACCAACAGGTCCTTGCGACTGGGTCAGATGTATAGTATTTGACCATTTCATTTAAAAAATTTCTGTAATAAAGCCTTATAAAAAAACATTAGCCAATATCTAGGACCCAAAATTATAATAAAGGACCCAAAATTGAACCTCGTAGGACTCTATGAAAAATAACAAAATCAGAGTTTTCCCATCTTTAAGAATAGCCTGTGATCTATCGCTAAGATATTTCTGAAACCATGCACAAGTGTCTACAGGCAAACCCTAAAGAGATTAGTGTTTTTTATTAGAGGTAAATAAGGTTTTTTATTAAGAAATGTGCCTGCTTCAATAAAGTGATTGTTAAAAGCATCAACAATGGCATTCCTGTCAGTAATCCAACATTATCTGTTTCGGCAGGGTTGTGTAAATATTGTTCTATAATTAAGTTGGATCCCCATAAAAATGATTTACTCCTAGTCACATAGTAATCAGATTTGACCTTTCTAATAAGCCTGATGTAAAGTTCAAAACCCAAATGTTGGGTCATTTAACGGGCACTCTTGAACAGTCATCAGGATTGGCATTTAATCTTGGGTGTACATATCCAGGAGGATAACAAATGTATTTTTAATTGTCCACAGATTAGTTGTTAGTTTAAATTTAAGTTATCCTGTAGTTGTATATTCCGGGATGGTTAGCTGGACAGTTGGTATTTAGCATTTATTGTACATCAACATGCAATAGTGAGAGATCTAAAATAAGTGATTGCTGATGTTTCTTTGTAGGTACACCCCAATAGCATCCACATCTGTGCTGTACTCGTGGAATATACGACTAAAACCGGACGCCTCACCAAGGGCGTAGCTACCAACTGGCTGAAGAACAAAGTGGTTGAGGACAACGGCCACAAGTCCAGAGTACCCATGTACATCCGCAAGTCCCAGTTCCGCCTGCCCTTCAAAGCCAGCAACCCGGTCATCATGATTGGCCCTGGCACCGGCATCGCTCCATTCATGGGCTTCATCCAGGAGCGAGGGTGGCTCAAAGAGCAAGGTACAAATATACACATACATATGTACGTACGTACGTACGAGGGCTTCCATTAACAAACATTCTGCTAGACATTTGACTGCAAGCCCTTAGGACAGCTTCAATGACCCGTGGCATTGATTTTTTGGATCTCTGGAACGCTACTGGAGGGATGGAAAAACATTCTTCCAAAAGATATTTGCTGATTAGATGTTTTGTTGATGGTGGTACTACATTGGTCCAATCTCTCTCATAGGTCTTCAATTCGTTTGAGGTGAATGTGAAGGCCATAGCATATATTTGAGGTGAATGTGAAGGCCATAGCATATATTTCACAATTTTTATACACATCAAACCATTCAGTGACCCCTCGTGCCCTGGGGATTAGGACTAGGGATGTTCCAATACCAACATTTTGACTTTGATACCGATACTTGGCCTGGTATCTCGGTAATGATACCAAATCGATACCGCAGCAAAATCACAGATGACTGTAAAAACGCATAAATATATTAAAGTATCAGACTATTTAAAACTGTAGAATATGTAATACAAAATGTTATTAGGTATGTTCTGTTTTTGTTTGTTTTTTTACTTAGGTTGGTTATATGCTTAATTGCCCCTACTGTGTATGGTAATTTAAACACTTATCTTTTTACTCCATGTAACTGATCCATTAAGGTCATCTATATTTGGCTTTCATTTAATTATTTCTTGTCATTTTGAAAATGAATTATCAAACGACATCTAGATGGCACTAAATGTGGTAGTTATGTTGTTGTTTGATATTTTATCAATAACAATTTCATAGTTGTGCATTTTGTGCATATAGAGAAAAGATTATTGTTTTTCACTAGGCCCGATATTGCCGGATATCCTAAGATTATTCATGGAATGGTAACATGCATTCGTGGCTGTGTGGATGTGATGGTACTAGCTACTGAGGTGATGAAACTTTCACGGGTTGTGATTTGAGTGAAGAGAATCCCCGGAAACGGGAATACGACTAGTCACGTGGTAATGAAGTAAAACTGAGACGTATTTTGCGAGCAAATTAAAATGTGTTACAATCTGTACAATTGCAGCGGGCATTAAAAAAATAAATCACTATACCTATATTATACACTGCTCAAAAAAATAAAGGGAAAGCTAAGATAACAAATCCTAGATCTGAATGAATTAACTAATCGTATGAAATACTTTTGTCTTTACATAGTTGAATGTGCTGACAACAAAATCACACAAAAATTATCAAAGGAAATCAAATTTATCAACCCGTGGAGGTCTGGATATGGAGTCACACTCAAAATCAAAGTGGAAAACCACACTACAGGCTGATCCAACTTTGATGTAATATCCTTAAAACAAGTCAAAATGAGGCTCAGTAGTTTGTGTGGCCTCCACGTGCCCGTATGACCTCCCTACAACTCCTGGGCATGCTCCTGATGAGGTGGCGGATAATCTCCTGAGGGATGTCCTTCCAGAACTGGACTAAAGCATCCACCAACTCCTGGACAGTCTGTGGTGCAACGTGGCATTGGTGGATGGAGCGAGACATGATGTCCCAGATGTGCTCAATCGGATTCAGGTCTGGGGAACGGGCGGGCCAGTTCATAGCATCAATGCCTTCCTCTTGCAGGAACTGCTGACACACTCCAGCCACATGAGGTCTAGCATTTTCTTGCATTAGGAGGAACACAGGGCCAACCGCACCAGCATATGGTCTCACAAGGTGTCTGAGGATCTCATCTCGGTACCTAATGGCAGTCAGGCTACCTCTGGCGAGCATATGGAGGGCTGTGCGGCCCCCAAAGAAATGCCACCCCACACCATTACTGACCCACTGCCAAACCGGTCATGCTGGAGGATGTTGCAGGCAGCAGAACTTTCTCCACGGCGTCTCCAGACTCTGTCACGTCTGTCACGTGCTCAGTGTGAACCTGCTTTCATCTGTGAAGAGCACAGGGCGCCAGTGGTGAATTTGCCAATCTTGGTGTTCTCTGGCAAATGCCAAACGTCGTGCACGGTGTTGGGCTGTAAGCACAACCCCTACTTGTGGAGGTTGGGCCCTCATACCACCCTCATGCAGTCTGTTTCTGACCCTTTGAGTGGACACGTGCACATTTGTGGCCTGCTGGACGTCGTTTGGCAGTGGTCTGGCAGTGCTCCTCCTGCTTCGCACATGTTTCCTCCAACTTTCATCCCAGAGGAATTTGTAATATAATCCGAAGACATGGGATGTTTTGTTTTGTCACCGTCAATGACGTTTCATCACATTTGACTCTTTGCTGTAATTTCTGGGGAACCACCAAATTGCATTACATAGTGAATAACCTTAACTAAAAATAATGCGAATAAAGCTATAATATTTAAGAATACACATTGCCATCTACAGGCAAGAACCATTCGCCTGGCAACACTGCAGTATGTTTTGCCGGCAACACAAACTTGGATTTTCTGGATTTTCTAAACTGGAATAAAATAAATTACAATAGATTTGTGAAAAATGAACTAACTGGAACTAGAAGTCGTTGGCTACTAAAATAAAATCAATGGTGAAATGGGTTCAGTTTTCGTTTTTGTTTGGTGAACTTGAGTGAAATTAATGTTAAAAAAAATTCACATGCAACATAATTTTCTTCCGTACATATTGTTGGTGCTTCACAGTTTTGCAGGTGTTTATCTATCAATGTTCTGCGTTGGCACGCTTAAAAAGTTTGTTAACGGCATGGGTAGCAAATGACCAGATCAGATTTCCCTTTCTGCGAATTGTATGCAGCTAGGCCATGACAATTCTTGATTTCCTGAGGATCTTACATCTGCTGCATGCCTACAGGTAGGCTTATAATCCCATATATTGGCTGCTGAGTTTGGTTATGTTTATGATAAAATACTAAGGCTGTCAATATTAACACGATAACATTACAATCAATAAATATATCACCGAAAAACAATTTCACATTTTGAAATCACAATAACAACTTTGTCCTATCTTGTATGCTTTTTGTTGTAAAAAGTAGTGTCTTGTCAACTAATTCCACTCTGTAAGATAGTTCCATGCCTTGTTGACATTCTTAAGTAATTTCAAATCGCATACACTGTTCTTAATAGCTAACAACACTGGCTTGAACATAAGATGCTATAAGCCAAACAGAAGGTCTTGATCCCCATCTACTGGAAATATAATGTATCACAGTTTTTTAAACTGGTTCTCGCGGGATTCAGCTGAGATTTCACTTTCCATAGAGTGGTCACATGTTAAAATTGACCAACCGGATTGGGAGATATCCAAACGCGTACCCAGTGAAACTCATTACTGCATTTTCTTCAGTTACACACTTTAACATAGAATAGTTTACTTCAATGGGAACATAGAGTTCTGGGTGACAATTTGTCAAAACAGTTGAATTTTGATGGAATGTACACATATAGTAACATTTAAATTTAATTGAAATTAAATTAGTTTTGCTTTCTGGTACCTGGTAAAAGTCAAATGGCACTGATGGTGCCCAAATCTACCCAAATGTCATAGTCCGCCTAACACTTTTTCAACTAAATCCCCTAGAACTTTGGTTTGCTTTACCCTATTGACATCATATTTCACACATGGGCTTATCAGACATAGGATAATGTTTCAAACTGTTTTAGAGCTGCAGATCCATGAGTTGAATATAGCATTCCCTATGTAACTTGAAGCTTCTTTAGGCGGAATTGAAATTTCCACAATTTATTCTGTGTTCTAGCTTCATGTACTCTAACACACTAATACCAGTGGCGTAGGCACGGGTGTGCCAGGGTGTGCTTGTGCCACCCAAAGAGGCAGCTGGCACACCCAGAAATCAGATGCATAATGCACTTTTTGTTATAGCCTTGGCAAAGTTTTTTTTAAACCTAGTCTATTATGGTCTAATTATAATTTTTGTTCATTTTAAATAAATTCTTATTTTTTTCGTTAAAAAACAACATCTAGATCCTAGAGCTTTAATCGGTCCTGAAAATGTTAACCCGACACTGACCGAACCCGACACAGATCTGTCCGAACCCGAGACCGAACTAGCGCCTTAATAGGTTTTTGAAGCCCGAACTGACTTACAGCCCGACATTTTGATTGTAGACAAATACGCAAATATGGATGGCGAAAATAACCATTGTTTTATAAACGATAAACATTAGCGAAATTTAAAAGCCAAGTGTGGTAAAAACGACAATAGAGGCTATATTATTTAACAACAGGCTATATTATTATTTCACAGGCTGCAACATGAAACAATAACAGTCTTAAATACAAGAAAATAATGTGAATGACTGAATGCTGGGTTAGATTAGATAGATCGATCTTTTGTTAATCATTTGCAGTGTACAATTAGATTGGAAACGATCTAGCCTATTGGACAATGATACTACATGTGACACAGACGCTAAACTAGACAAAACATGTGATCGTAATTGATAATGAAAGGCCAGAATAGCAGTGAACGAACATGAAACGGTACACACTGGAGAGAAACCACTTTACTGTGTTTATCTAGGCTATAGGCGATCTCTCTCTTGAGGAGACCGTAAGACTACACCGTGTTTTATTTTTCTTCAATGTTGATATGAATGACAAGACCCAACATTAACATTATAAGATGACGAATTGATCGCTGTATAATCAAATTCTTAAACAGCATTTGTATATAGGAATGATTCGCGATAAGCAGTCTCCACTTTTATTTTGAGACAGGTCAAGTTCAGTTTGGGATGCCTGCATACTTAAAAAGACAGCGGCAACTTTTACATTGCACATAACCCACCGGTGTATTAGTTTGATCATGCACATTGTCAAAGTGTATCCACACCGACTTATTTTTTTTTCCTGGGCTGACAAACTGTAATCGCTAGAAGCCAGGAGTCTTTTCACCTCCGCAGCATCCATTAACGTTTTTCTCTCTAAATATCATCAACAAATCAGTCACAGGGAGAGGGAAAAAGGGCGTGGACAGAAAACGATTTGACTGAGATAGATAGTTCCTTAAATTAACCAAGTTAGCAACTAACAATGTTGCAATATAAAAGTATGTTTTTATATATTTTTTATTACCGTAATCAATTTACAGACCGAACCCGGCCCTAACCCGACGTGCCTGGTGAAATATGTGAGAAATTAAGACCGTATCAACCAGAACCCGACGGGTTAGGGTGGGTCCCGTCGGGTTCGGGCAGAAATCTGAAGCTCTACTAGATCCACGCCTACACATTTAAGTGTATGTGCAAAAATAGCCGCCAACGTGACCCCAGCAAATATCACGGGAGGCTAGCAGTGTAGTAGACTGAAAGGGGCGTAATAGGCCAACACATTCAGTAGCTAATCTTGATCTGTATGTGCCAGTGCAGTGCAATACATCGAAGTTGTGCGCTTACAGGTACAGACTTTATGCATAGTGTTGCGTTTGTTTGTGACAGGTGTTTTAATGTATGGTCTGTTTGAAACGGATCAACATCAATGTATCCCCTTTCTCTTTAGAGACCATATTTCGAGAACATACATTTACTATTCCTACAGAACTTGTTAAACAACCAAGTATTGTAACGATTCATTTACACACCCTGTACATTTTTTATTTGCTCCCATGACTGTTTAACACTGTCAGGGTTGCAAATGAAAGAATACAATAAATACAATTGTTATACACCATCAGCATGAAGCAGGCCCGGCAGCACGAGGGGGCAAAAGGGGAATGTTAGAATATATCAGTTAGAATATTTTGCCCCTCAGTTTTGATTCCAGTATGTGTCCTACAAATCCCTCCACAGTCAGGCCTAGCTGCGATTTGTTGCGTTGATTATTACGCTGTGCCGCACCACACGAATCAAAACCAGCTGGTTAACATAAAGTCACACATCGGTAAAAATCATACGTTGATTGGCCTTCACACAATAGAAAGGCGGGCTCAATTTGAATCTATGGTTCAAATGTAGCCAAGTAGTAGATTGTTTCCACCGGAAAGAAGTTTCACAGCTCAATTATGGTTGTTAGAAAGTGGTTTTGCACATCCTCAACTCAAAGTGGCGCGGAAATGGAGACGCCAGCCACAGAGGCTGCTTGCCAACATTGCCGGTAACACCGAGACATTCGACCGCCAATGCCATTCGGCCTAGCTGCAGACAGAGTAAAACTGTCCTCTCGCCTATACAGCATAGCAGGTGCTTTTGCCTGACAAACTTTTATGAATCCGGTAAGAAATATTAGCATTGTCAGGTTTGAATTATTGTGTAATTTGCAAGCTTTTGGAAATGGTGGAAAATGGCTTGGCAATACGTTTTTTTCTTCATTGCTTTTGATTGTCTATTGCAGGATTGAGGTGATGTGGTCTGATGACATTTGACATTTTTCGTTTATAATTTCTAATTTATTGTTGATGTTGTTATAGTAGAATAACTGGTTTTTGCCATACATTGATGAAGGTGGGAAGATTTTGAGCAATATTAGAAACTGTAGTGATGTGAGCTATATGGAAATTAGGAACTTTTCTTCGCAGAAGATGTAAAGCAGTCTAACATGTTTTATTAGGGCAAGACAGCCGTGTGTCTGGCTGCAATTGAATGCATTGTGTATTTACAAGCTACAAATGATTACTGTCCACTACATACTATCAACATTATTCATTGTGTTATTACCGAGCTGAAATATGTATGCCCCTCTAGTAATTTTGGGTGCCCCTTTGCGGAGTTAATTCTCCCGCCGGGCCTGGCATGAAGCAACACTGGTTTAATGGAATACACAGTTGTAATCATAGTCAGTGATATCGATGATCCTGAGGCACTTATAAATACACGGGTGGCATTTTTTCCCCAGCTTTCCTTCTTGCTTTATGCCTGGATAATATTTTTTATGCTCTTCAAATTTATCTAAAATTATAATTTACTACAGTTGAGCGAAATATGCGGCTCTCATAGACTTGTCCGTTTCTGCGATTGGTCCTATGATGCACACACAGCCCCTTTTATGTAAATGCGCTTGTCACTAGATTGGCAAATCCTGGATTGATTTAATGAATTGATAACCACGGTCGTGACATCTCGTATCTAGATCGCAATTGTTAGGTTTGGTGAAGCCAGTTAATGAAAGGAAATATAGGGCATGTTGAACATAGCTTCGTAGTATAGGCCTCTGTTATGTAGAGAAAAATCGATGTGGCACACCAAGTTTTTTAGATGCACACCCAAATATTTTTTTCTGGCTACACTACTGACTAATACCCACATTAATAATTTCACTTCAGCATACATCTCACATGTGTTACCTTCTTTTTATTGCCCTTGTAGTTTTGGAAATATACTCCATTAGATTTGGGCATGCCTTTTCGGGGCAGGCACTCAAGAAAAAGGCCTAGGGATGAAGAGGTTAAGGACACATCCAATTACTGTTAATTTTTTGGCCGCTGTTAAGGCATCCTGAATTATAATGGCCTATGCCAGTGATTCCCAAAATTTTTCATGACACTGCACACTTGGGTGGGACCAAAAATGTTGAGGCACAGCAACACATCTTAACCTTAATAATTGCAACTAGCAAAAATGTTTATGGTTGTAGCTATAGATATTGCTTTATTGTAATTGGTTGTAGCTAGTAGCAGATTGCTAAAACACTGATCAAGTTCACCATTTACAGCTCTGGAAAAAGAATTTGACCACTGCAAATTTTTCTTAAATCAATTAAATTGAAAACCTCCAGAATGTGATCAAGAGGAAGATGGATGGTCACAAGCCATCAAACAAAGCCAAGATAGCATGAATATTTGCCCCAGGATTCGCATAAAGTCACCCAACATCAATGATAACGACTGGTGGAGAGCAAGCCAAGATTAATAAAATACTTATTATTATTATTATTATTATAATATTACATTAGTAGTGTTTATAAATTATTATTGAAGGTCTGACATCACTGCATCTTTTTGTTATTTTGACCAATTGTCATTTTATGCAAATAAATGCTCAGAATAACAATATTTAAATGTAGCGTTTGGGAGAAATATTGTCATTGGTTTATGGTATAAAACTCAGATGTTAATTTTACCCAATCATATACCTATCAATAGTACAACAAGATATTTCTCTTTTTTGTCCAGTGCTGTATGTAGTCACTTAATAAAAAAAAGTACAGACAAAGCACATATTGAACATTTAGTTCACAACAACAAGTTAAATCAACAAACCAGTTAAATGTCAATGTGCAAGGGAAGATAATAAATGTTCAATATCAGTTCATTTAACCAGGTAAAGGGAATATGCCTAAAATACATTAATCAAAGCAATAGGTTATATCAATTGTATTCTTAACATCATTTAGTCCCTGACTAGCAAACTATACTTTCTATCTAACATAAAGCACACACACATTCACACACATCAACCAGATTCCAGCCTGCAACACATGCAGACACCGCAAATTTCACACGGTTATGCTAACTTGTCAGAACATTTAAAAAAACAGTATTCTATTGAACTTGGACGCCTCTGGTCATCACATTACTGTCATCTTTTCTGTTTCTCGCTAATTTCCAAGTGCACAAAAAATAATTCAGTAAACAACAAAAGATGAATGTTTGATGGATTGAAAAATAACTGATTACATGTGAAATCCTTTGCATTGTCCATTGTCCCTGGGCAAGCCAACCTTTACATACAGAAAAATTGTGTAAATGTAGCGCTGTTGAACTTTTTTTTGCAATCAAACAAAATACATTTGATTCAGGACATGGTTTCTCCAACTACTTAAACTTGTGCAAATTCGTAGCAGAAAGTAGCGTAAGTTTATATAGTGTGGCGCTTGACATTTGGGTACAGACACGCAGTTTGACAAGGCACTGACGTGTGTGCTTGTTGACTGCAGGTGTGAGTGTGCTTCACTGTCCAATCAGAGGATGGAACATGATCTGAGCATGTGATGTGAGAGGGTCTCTGGCGCATCAGTTTGGGGAATCTTCACAGGGGAGTGAAAACAGCGTTATGAACGAAGTGCTGCATACATTCCCCCCAAAACTAACACATCAGATTTGTAAAACATTCACGCCACATTTGGGGTTTCTCAGGGCACACAAGTGCACATGGGTTGTAAACTGCTGGCCTATTCAAGTCCTTGGTTGTAGGTTTCTTTTTATGAAGGCCGGAACATACAGTTTCAAAATGTCTGCCCTCACGAGCTTTTGTGGAATGACTAAAATCTAATTGTACAATGAAAACTGAAGAAACTGAATTTTGAAGAAAGAAATGTTCCTCTGAGTTTTTATTAAGCTTTTTATGTTACAAGTTACGACAAAATATGCAGAAGGGGGATAGGAGAACTGTCTGCTTTGCATGAAACTAAATCTGTCTGCTCTGTTCTGTAGGTAAGGAGGTAGGGGAGACTGTGCTGTACTTTGGCTGCAGGCACAAGAATGAAGACTATCTGTACCAGGAGGAGCTGGAGGAGGCTGAGAAGAAAGCCGTGATCACAACACTCAATGTGGCTTTCTCTCGAGACCAGGAGCAGAAGGTATACTACTTTGTTTTTAGTTACAATAAGGTCCTACTGCTAAATATATCTAACTATGAATCATACTTTACTGGTAGCTTGAGTATGACATTTGTTAAATAACTGAGCTTCAGCTGGCACTGCCTGCAGTTGGGACACTATAAATTTCGAGCCACTGGTTTAAAAAGTGGCGCTGTCAAGTCAAAACGGGAAGTTGTACACTGTCGTGTGTTGATATGTCCTCATACGTCATGAACATTTCAAGGCTAACTGAGGTATGATAGAGATTCTGCTTTTAGATAATTCACATGTTACACGAAGCTCCCCCCAAAAAAACAGTAAAGTGTTAATTATTCAAAAAAGCAGGTCAGCGCACATCTATATTTTGCTAGTGGAACAAGCTAGTTTGCTTGCCCCGAGTAATTGTGGTGTATATTAAATAACAGTGAAATATTATGGAAGATTTCTATATACAAGGTTGGAATTTTGTCTGAACAAAGACGACTGGAAGCTGAAGAGCATGGTGTAAGATCTGTTTCTTCTCACCACCCTTGCAGGTGTATGTGCAGCACCTTCTGAAGACTAACAAGGAGGCGTTGTGGAGGCTGATCAACACCGAGAACGCACACATCTACATCTGCGGGTAAAAAAAGCTCCCTGACCCTTGATGATAACTTCCAAAAAACATTTAAGATGTTTTTCCTAAAATCTTTCCTTAAATTAAGGAACTCAATACCGTGGTTAAATAACTAAATGTTCCTGTTCGTAGGGATGCGAGGAACATGGCACGGGATGTGCAGACTTCCTTCTATGAGATAGTGGAGGAGCTGGGTGGCATGACTCGTACTCAAGCTACTGACTACATCAAGAAACTGATGACCAAGGGACGGTACTCACAGGACGTATGGAGCTAAAACCCCTAGGACCTAACCCTATCTAGTTTGTTTTGAAATAATATGGATTGTTATTTGTATCAGTTAAATGTTATAATGGGTCACCAACCCTGTAATGGAGAGTTATGGGGCGTCCCAGCTTTGGTTCCTGCCAAGCACTAAAACATCTGATTCTATTGATTGCCTTTTCGTCATGACTTAAATGGGAACAATGACGAAATTTTATAATTTGTCTAAGTTCCTAAATGACTCAAAGTAATTATTTGACGGTCTCCCTCATCTGTCAGCTCTCTCACTCGGTAAGAGCAGGGTCGAGCTAGCATGAGTGCTACGGCATAAGGTTAGGTGGCTCTGTACAGATGAATGCGCTTGATATAACTTTGTGAAATTACGATTATTTGCTTGAAAAAATTTTCTTTCACAAAGAAAAAACCCAAATCTAGAAGCCCAATTGCTTTTGGTACATATCATATACATTTTGTATGATAATATCAGTTGTGTGGTTTTGTGTGGTTTCAAACACACTTTTTCTGACATCCAATCAGGAGGCAAATCCAGATTGTTTGTCTTTCCAGTCACAGTTTGCGGAGATGTAAGAAAAGGTTGTTTTTTAACCATGCAACTGACTTTTATAAAAACATTTAGTTTTTCATTCAAATTAACATAATTATAGAATATCGTCATTTTTGCCCTTTGAGTCTGCTGTGTTTGCCCTGAGCTGCAACAAGTGCGCCTGCTATCCGGGGTCAGGTTTGTTAACCACTAGGGAATAATATCTCTGGCATCATCTACGGTTGTTTATATTTCATGAACCAACAAAATGCACTCATATGCAACACTTTCTCCTTTCAGTTGAGCTACTGTTGCTCTGTCACTCACCCACATCAGTTTGGCGGCAGCAAATGTGGTGTCATGTGGGTGATTAAGTTTGTTTTTTGCTAAACAAGAATTGTTTGATAATTACGTACTTTAGTGTATGTAATGGTACAGTTGAAAGTGAACAGGTGTGTTGAATAGATGTTAATGATACCGCCCTAGTGTCCTCTTTTAGGAAGATGGTCGAATGGGTATTGAAGTGTTTTCAGAATTAGATACTTCAGGTTTAAAATAATAATAATGTATCTTTTTGTCTAGGTAATCAGTAACTGAAAAATATTAGTGCTTTTACCGTAGCTTTGTGATGAGGGACTTAGCCATTTATGCAATGAGGTTTGTTACTGTACATTTCTAATCAATCACAGTAACACTGGACAACTTATAAAAATGATTTTGCAGTTCAGTAGTTAAGGACAAATAAGTTTTATTTTCCAAATCACTGCCTTTTAAAGTGTATAAATGATTTTAAGCTTCCTGTAGTATTTGTAAACATTATGTAAAATGATGACCTGGTAAAATATGTAAATCCAATTTCAAATGAAAGAAGAACTGAACATGTACAACATTCAAATTGACATGTATATTTTTTTAATCAAGCAAACACTAAGAATGCAGATGTCTACACGTGGTTGTGTTGTTTGCTTTGTGATATTGCACATTAATCACAGTACGTTCTGGAGGCCATCTCACATACGTATGGATTGTTTATGTGATGGATGCTGCCTAAATCTGTTGTCTTATTTACCTCTTCTTGATAGCCTCCCATTGAAATTCGTCAAGTTTTCTTTCTTCACTTTACTGAAAATAGAGACATGGTTGTGGAGGTTTCATCAGCCCTTCAACCAAGCAAATCAACTTGTACATTCAGTGTGTGCCTTATTGAATGTGGTGCCTGACATTTTTAAGGTGTTTGATGCTTTACTGCATTAATTCACAAACTTATGTTTTGCCAGTGATACCATTTTAATATTAAATAATGTTCAACAGCAACATTTTCTTATTGCAGCTATGAAAATCTTTTGATATTGTTTTACTGGTTTGTAATATTTAAATTTTGAAATAGAGTATAAAAAGAATTATAAAGATATTAGAAAGTTCAGGAAAACAAAGGAATGTCATCAGGAAGGTTTTGTGTAGCAAAGGACCTTACCACTAGCTGGATTCCAGTATCTGACAGGGTAATAAAAAAACAGCATATAGCTGTTTTCAAAGAACAAGGAATATTAAAGGCAAGTTCTTCAAGGTTGACATGCATTCTACAATAATTAACTAAACATTTAAATGATTATTTTGCTATATATGACATCATACGTTAAAAACAATGTGTCATAATAATGGATTTTATTTATCCATCTTGTAGCCAAAGGTCTTCTGAAACCAAAACTATCAAGCACTTCACTGTAAGGAAAAAGTATGACTTCAGAGGCCAAAATATTAACACAGTGACAGGCGGACTTAGCCCACTTAGCCCTGGGAGGGTTAAGGCTGTAGTACATAAAAACACCTGTAGATAACATGGAGTTTACAGTGCAATCGCTGAATCGTAAAAAAATATACAGCACTGGAAATAAGAAACTAGAGCAAAGTCATCAGTGTCTCTGGTTTTACTGTTGAGAGGTAATGTGCTTGGGTAAAATTAATGTTTTTTGTTTTATTCCATAAACTACTAACAAAATGTCTCCTAAAATCCAAATTAAAACTAATGTTGTAGGGCATTTATTTGCAGAAAATGACAACTGGTCAAAATAACACTGGTAGTTAGAGGCCCTGTTATTGGTAGTGTTGGGGCCAAGGGGCCCCTGTATACGTAGTGGAGGGACCTTGGTATCGTTTGTAGAGGAGGGGCCTTAGGATGGTTTGTGAAGGAGTCCTGGTATGGGTTGTAGGAGGACCCTGGTATATGGGTTGTAGGAGGACCCTGGTATATGGATTGTAGGAGGACCCTGGTATATGGATTGTAGGAGGACCCTGGTATATGGATTGTAGGAGGACCCTGGTATATGGATTGTAGGAGGACCCTGGTATATGGATTGTAGGAGGACCCTGGTATGGGTTGAGGTGTAGAAAGTGCAGTCATGGGGCAGTTTATGGGCTAAAGGGTCCATATATTCAAGCACTATTTTTCAATTCAATAGGTGCTTTATTGGCATGAATGGGTGGTTGCAATTATTGCCGAGGCAAAGGGTACAGGCAACAATAGTGATACAGTGAGTCATCAATAAAAGAAACAACAAAGACAGTAACAATAATCTGGACATTGTACACAAAATTAAACAAATAATCAACATATCAGAAATTTACGTTATAGGTGCTAACATTTATCTTGTTGTGACAAGCCAGGACATAGTCAGCTGCAAGGACTACAGTTTCTCTATATTTTCTCTTAAGAGAATACACATTTTCTCTTCATCTGGTATTTTAAAAAATGTGGATATTCTTTCCTTATTAGACTAGCACTATCAGTCATCTACATTTTGCATTCACAGTAGATTGGCTCATGTGCCTTGGACCATTAGAGGCCACAGGGTGCCTTTTAGCTCAAGGCCCCTTATGGTCAGAGGCTCCAGGGCAAAGGCCCCATTTGCCCGGTTCATAATCTGGCCTTGCATAAAGGGATGGACATGGTCAGCAATGATACTCAGGTAGGCTGTGGCATTCAAACAATGCTCAAAAGCATCACACTTCCTCTCCTGGCTTGCCTTCATCCCATAAGTGCATCCTGGTGCCATGTGTTCTCCAGGTAAGTGGAGCCATCCATGCGCTGTAAAAGAACACGATTCATCAGACCAGGCCACCTTCAGTGATCAAGTACTGCAGAGTAGGAACACCCCACAAGAGACGCAGTTTGGAGATGCTCTGACCCAGTCGTCTAGCCATCCCAATTTGACCCTCGTCAAAGTTGCTCAAATCCTTATGCTTTGCTCATTTTTTCTGCTTCTAACAAATCAACTTTGAGGACAGAATGTTCACTTGCTGCCTAATACACTTCTCAAAAAAATAAAGGGAACACTAAGATAACACATCCTAGATCTGAATGAATGAACTAATCGTATGAAATACTTTCGTCTTTACATAGTTGAGTGTGCTGACAACAAAATCACACAATTATCAATGGAAATCGAATCGATCCAACTTTGATGTAAAACAAGTCAAAATGAGGCTCAGTAGTGTGTGTGTGGCCTCCACGTGCCCGTTTGACATCCCTACAACGCCTGGGCATGCTCTTGATGTGGTGGCGGATGGTCTCCTGAGCAATGTCCTCCCAGACCTGGAATAAGCATCCGCCAACTCCTGAACAGTCTGTGGTGCAACGTGGCATTGGTGGATGGAGCGAAACATGATGTCCCAGATGTGCTCAATCGGATTCAGGTCTGGGGAATGGGCGGGCCAGTCAATAGCATCAGCAGAATGTTCTCCACGGCGTCTCCAGACTGTCACGTCTGTCACGTGCTCAGTATGAACCTGATTTCATCTGTGAAGAGCACAGGGAACCAGTGGCGAATTTGCCAATCTTGTTCTCTGGCAAATACCAAACGTCCTGCACGGTGTTGGGCTGTAAGCACAACCCCCACCTGTGGACGTCGGGCCCTCATTCTACCCTCATGGAGTCTGTTTCTGACTGTTTGAGTGGACACATGCAGATTTGTGGCCTGCTGGAGGTCATTTTGCAGGGCTCTGACAGTGCTCCTCCTGCTCCTCCTTGCACAAAGGCGGAGGTAGCGGTCCTGATGCTGGCTTGTTGCCCTCCTACGGCCCCCTTCGGTTCTCCTGATGTACTGGCCTGTCTCCTGGTAGTGCCACCATGCTCTGGACACTATGCTGACAGACACAGCAAACCTTGCCACAGCTCGCATTGATGTGCCATTCTGGATGAGCTGCACCACCTGAGCCACTTGTGTGGGTTGTAGACTCAGTCTTATGCTACCACTAGAGTGAAAGCACCACCAGCACTCAAAAGTTGCCAAAACATCCGCCAGTTAGCATATGAACTGAAAAGTGGTCTGTGGTCACCACCACCTCCTTCTTCTTCTTCTTCTTCTTCTTCTTTGGGTTATTGGCGGATCGCAACCAAGTTATGTGGTCACCACCTGCAGAACCACACCATTTTTGGGGGTGTCTTGCTAATTGCCTATAATTTCCACTTGTTGTGTGTTCCATTTGCACAACAGCATGTGACATTGATTGTCAATCAGTGTTGCTTCCTGAGTGGACAGTGTGATTTCACAGAAGTGTGATTGACTTGGAGTTACATTGTGTTGTTTAAGTGTTCCCTTTATTTTTTTGAGCAGTGTAAATCCCACCACCTGACAGGTGCCACGATAACAAGATTATCAGTGTTATTCACTTCACCTCTTAGTGATCATAATGTTATGGCATGGTACAATTATCTTTCCAAACTTTGCTTTTTTGTGTCAGCAATTAGACATTGTTCTTAGGGGGCCAGTTTCCGCAGTATTTTAAGAAATCAAATTTTCTAAAAATCTAAATTTTATCAAATGATCTAAAAATCGCAACTCAAGCCATTTATAATTCATTCACCTAAGAATGGCCATGATCCACTTTTTTTATTAGCTTTCTTGTTTCAGCTATTAAACATTGCTTTTACCCCATCCTACCCTATATCAGATAATTATTCCATACAATATGCAGGGCTTTCTAACAAAAAAGGATGGCCTAAAATGCATAAATGTTAATACATTTATATTTTAGTCATTTAGCAGAAACTCCTATTCAAGGCAACTTATACTAAGTGTAAACATTTAAGAGAAACCATGTGAAACAACCACAACTCATTAGTAGCGTTCAGTATTTGAAACAGTGAATGGGAAAAATTAGTCCTGGAATTAGGATCAAACAAATAAAAATATTAGAAGACAACAGAGTTGGTGGACATGGACTAATTTAAGTACTCATTGATAAAAAAAGGTTTTCAGATATTTCCTGTGGAAAGACACCTGCGTGTGCCCATTGGCAAATGCTGTGCAATCGCTACTTGCATGTCCTCATTGAAATTGCTGTTCAAACCGCCAAACATGCATTGCTTAGTGTAGGACGTCATTGTCGGATTTTTTTCTGATTTTAAAAATATCATAGAATCAATGTTCTACTGCTTTTGGAAGGTGGTCATTGAAAGAGAATGTAGTTGTGTTTTGATTCTACCGATTTCTACACAGTGCACCTTTAAATGGAATAAAATTTGCAGCAAAATATTTGAAATAATCTATCTGGATGTACCTGCTATCGTAAGATGTGGGTTAAATAATTAGAAGAAAAATTGCAGTATCGGTAGCAAATCTGTTCGTTTTTTGTTATTGTTTATTTATTTATTAGGGACAGTGCACATTAATGAACAACCTTACATTACTGTACAGACTGTAAATGAGCCAGATTATAGCATAGATTCTAATTTCCATCTGTAGTCCCGAACCTAACCAGAGGATAGTGTCAATGAGAAGGTCTGGGTATAAATCAGGTTAACTATTTAGCAGTGTAATTGCAAATGGGTAGAAGCTACTCCGCTGTCTCATCAGGAGCATGCCAAGATATTGTGAGGAGTGCATACAGGCACGTGGGGGCCATACACACTCAGAGGCGATTCTATAGTCTGAAGGGGCCCTATGCAGAAAATCTGGGAATTCACTTGTCTAGCTCGTAGGGGTCAGCTCTTTCAAAACATCAGCTGTCTGGATTTTGGTGGAGAAACGTGGTGGGCTTGGGCAAGCTGCTCAGGGGGTGCAGGGCCGTTGATCAGTGGTCAGGTGTAAAGCATGGCTTGCAATAACAAAATGCAAAACTATAGTGGGCTTACAAGTACACACAAACGTCTACCTGTATATCAAATGGCTTTTCCACTGTTTGCTTATAGCTGGCATTCTCTGAGCATTTTTTATTTATTATTTCTCTCTAAAAACTAAAACTACGGTCTCTGTGTGACGGAAGTATGAAGAAAACACCAAGGAAAACACATCGATTGTATATATACACATCGATTGTATATAACACCACTAGTTGGAACGCACGACTATTTAGAAAAATAGGGGTGTCAACTGTTTAACAAACTACTATATAAATACATAAGTAGATATTAAGCATGCATTTAAAAATAATACATATATATTTAAAACCATTCGTTTTCCTACCTGGTGTCAAATTATTAAAGAAAATAAAAACAATAACACTTAAAACCAGTTGGTTCATTCCAGCAATAGGTCAGAGTTCATAAGTGCCGCAGTGTGTGCGGCTGTGCGCGCTGATGTTGCCGGGTTTTTAATTTGTTCAGAAGTGATTCATCGATTTTTAAAAAAAGAAAAGAACAATAGAATGGCCTCTGGTAAGTGTAAAGTGAGGTAGAAGTATATTCAATTTGCTTAATGTAGTTTCGTTCATGTTTTAAATGATGAAGTGAAATTACCGAGAATGATGGGCTCATCTACCGAATTAGTGTTGCTAGCTAGTTAGCATAGTTAGCTACATATCTTTCAAGCGCGGCCAACAAACACAACGTTAGTCTTCGTGTGTTTAGGACGTTATTGCAACTTCGTCAGAAGTTGAGGATGTAGTCTATGGATATCTGTAAATCGTAGTTAAATATTTTGTTTGACTCGTTCAACCATCGCTTCCTTATTGTTTAGGTCAGAATTGACCGCCATTTTTGTCGCGCAGCGTGGTCGTCTTGCTACTAGCTAACAGGCTAACGTTGTTAGCTAACAAGTGAACTACTCATTGGTACGGCAGTTAGCGCGCTAAGGCCTGCTAACTCCTATTGTATTTGCCTAAAAATGACATTTATTTTATTGATCAGCTCGCTGGAACGGCATCAATAAGGTTAGCTACTTCGCTAAGTATGTCATTCCAGTATTACCCACACGTTTATTGGAGTTAAATATGTACTTTTGGAGAAATGTAGTTAGGTTAGCTAACGTTAGAAGTTACGTCCGGATTCATATCATACAGCTCGCGTTAGAGAATTTGACTAAATTTAAGAATGTGTTCCATTATTTTTACTTTGCCGTTGGAAAACTATGCCAGGTTTTCAGTCTAAACGCACGTTTTGTACTGCCCCAGTCGTGACTTCATTGCACAAAACCTTGACTTTTTAACAATTGTGGCCCAATTCTATCCCTCCCCTATACCGAAAGTAAGCGATGAATGCAACGTTGGGTATATTACGTTAAACGAGGTTTGGCCATCTTGGAGGTGCTCTCTACCTCTTGCCCAACACACCAAATCGAACTCTATTCACTTGTTGCTATCAGAGAGCACCTGGTGTCGTCACCTTGCCCCAGGATGGGTTAAGTATGGAATTAAATATGGTACTTTTACCACTTAAATCCTCAAGTGCTGTACTGGGGCTCGATTTTGAAATGGGGCAGTCATTGTAGTCAGGGAAATCCAACGTCACTGGCTAATCTCTTATGAGTGATCACATGACCAAACGGGTCATCACGTTGCTCCTCAAAAGCAGACAGACCTACAACCTAAACCAGGGGTAGTGAACTCTTCCCCTATGAGGGCTGGAGCCTGCTGGTTTTTAATTATAATTTGTCATGAATTGCACCCACCTGGTGTACCAGTACTAAGTGCAACCATGTCACCTGGGAATGAGAAATGAAGTGGAACTGATAACAATTGTCAGTTGAATTAGCGTTGTCCTAAACACTTGAGTGACGTCATAAAATGTTATGCTAGGCCTAAAGATTAAATGATGCGGGGTCTAAAAATGGTGACACTTTAAACAGTAACACTTCAATGCAAACAACCGTGTTGTCTGGGCAGAGCTCCAATGTTGTGCATGTAATGGTTTTTGTTCCATGTTCTGCTTCTTTGCAGCACCTCAGAAAATTGAGAAAAGCATGAGAAAACAGTTCTGTTTTGCGATATGTGTTCGCTCCCAGTCATTTAGTGAATGAAAGTTCTAGACATGATCTGTTTAAACACTGCACTGAAGAAATACATGTTGTCTGCATACAGGCTATTGTAACCGTATTATTCCCTCCACACTTACAATAGTCACCCACACAAGTAAGTAGTATATCATCACACCACAAAAGCCTATTGGGAGTCACTATCCAACTATAGCCTCTGTATAAACTACTGGCTAAATGAATGACGCTGGCTAAACACAATCAGTTTTTAAGCATTATTCTATAGCATTTTTTTGTTTTAACCAAATAAAATGTGTATTTAGATGCATTCTTCCCCTAGATGCATTTCTTTTAACATGCAAAAAAACTCGAACATCGTTTCATAATGTTTCGTCTGCGACTCAATTGGAAAAAGAATGTGCAGATAATTTGACAGTTCATCCATTTTCTGCAACATAGCAAACTAGCATATGAATCAATAGATTAATTTCTCTCCTGTTGTAAAACGGTGTTTAACTACACCCTTAAGAAGCGTGCCATAGGAGTGGTCTGGGCAGCAGTCTTTGCACCAGGAGCTAGTGCTCCATTCAAAGCATTTTCCTGACCTCCGAGGTGTGATTAAATGGGAGGATTGACCTAAACTACGCTCATCTGGGTGTACTTGTGTATGCATTTTGCCCAGCAAGGGAGTGGTGATCAGTGGGCGTATTCAATGGGGTTGCTAATAAGCCACCACCTTAAGAGTCTGACTCGTGGGGTTCGAGTTGACACAAACATGGGTGCTTTGATTAAAAGTGATTCTTTGTGGCACGTGAACTCAGTGTCTTTGCTTTGATTTTGGGGTGATATAAACCTATAAATAAGCACTTTCAAGGGCCAAGTGGGTAGCCTCTTTACCTGCTGCTTAAAGATTGGCATTCAAAACCCTGGCTTCAATAAGGCTTCCACAGAGGGAAAGTGGCGAGGGCTTTTGGTGTTTAATCTGTGATTGGCCTTCAAGCCAATCTTTCTCTTTGGTTTTTACCAACGTCTTTGCAAATCTTTGTTGGGACACCTGTTCAATAGCAACCTAACTAACGGTTAGCTCATGACATTGGCCCACTAGCTATTAGTAGCAGTTTTGCTAGCCAATCATTCCTATCTTTCTTGTTCACAGATTCTGGCTACGGTCAGCCTGGCGCTCCAAGGTAATGTGAAATCACTTTCACCAATGCTGGCAGTGTAGTGCAATATGTGGATTTTCAAGCAAAGTTATTTTAATTATCTTATTGTAAAATCCCTGTATGTTATTAGCTGTAACTTTAACTGTCCCTCCTCACTCAGCTATGGAGCTTACCCTCCTGCTCAGGCCAGTGGGCAGGTATGTGGAGCCTCTGTTTCTCACTGATTTCACTATAATTTACACTTACTGCACACGCTGAATAATTAAATGATTTTTGCAGGGCTACGGTCAAGGAAATGGAAGTGGCTCGTATGGTGGACAGAGTTATGCAGGCTATGGACAGTCTGGTATGTTTGGCTTAATGAGAGCAATTTGGTTGCTGTTGCTAGTGAATCGCCATGGAGACAAGTACATCTGCATGTACAGGGAGGGATTTAAGTGTAAAACAGTCGTCTGAGGTACCACCACACCCCGGGGTTAATACCAGTGTGTTTGAGTCAGACGCTTCAATGGATCATGCTTATTGACTTCTGGGCTTAGGCTTCTTGGACAGGAGATGTGGCTCATTGAGCTCTAGAAACCCCTTCAGGTGTGTTGGTGGCCTGTAGGCTAATTGTGGTCGTTAGCTGGAGGAGTATTATCCTCCAACCATGTTGGTTCTGGCTAACTTGGTGTGATAAACTGGTTGGTGGGCATGTTTGGCCTCT
The DNA here is from genome assembly GCA_016801145.1 of Umbra pygmaea. Taxonomy (NCBI): domain Eukaryota; kingdom Metazoa; phylum Chordata; class Actinopteri; order Esociformes; family Umbridae; genus Umbra; species Umbra pygmaea. The sequence continues at coordinate 16,491 of JACXGM010003883.1, read as the reverse complement.
TATACCCTCCCCATGCTAATTGGCAGTTGCTGCAATACGGCAGCTAATTGGCTTCACAAATTTTGAAATAGTGTAGACAGTACAGCCAACCTATATAGATCCAGATTTGCAAGTTAACATGCATTGTGTGCATAACAGTGTTCTATTTTCCAGCAGAGGGTTATGGCCAAACGCAGGCGAGTTATGGCCAGCCGGCGTATGACAGCTATGGGCAACAAGGCTCTGATTCTGCCGCTGGGTAAGACCACTGGCTCGGCTGAAACCTAGTATTGCATAACATTTCCACATTTTTCTTTTCTACACCTAGTCTTACTGCTAGTTCCATCATAACCTGATAATTAAACTGTCTGTTGGCGTCTCACTTGAATACTTGTCAAAACCTTTCAAGGTATGGTGGAGCTGAGAAGTCATCGTCATACAGTCAGCCCAGTTCTTATGGCGGTGGCGGCGGCGGCGGCAGTGGCGGCAGTGGTGGTTATGGACAATCTCAAGGAGGTTACAGAGGTCGAGGGGAAGGTTAGTTGTGTAGTTTTTATATTACACTGCAGTCATTTGTGTTGTCCAAATGGCCTATAAGTGACTCTGGACTAGAGGTCGACCGATTATGATTTTTCAAGGCCGATACGATTAACGATTATTGGAAAACCAAAAAAGCAGATACCGATTAATCGACCGATTTGTTTTTAGTTTAACCATTATTCTACCAGTCAAGTTGACTGAACACTCATTTGCAGCAACGGCCTGGGGGAAGGGAGGGAGAAGAGAGGGAGAGGGGAATTAATTAGCCAATTATGAGATGGGGATGATCGGGTTGCCATGATGGTCAGATTGGAAATTTGTCCATGACACTGGGGTTATCACCCCTACTCTTACAAATAATGCCATGGGATATATTTAGTGACCACAGAGAGTAAGGACACCCGTTTTAATGTCTCATCTGAAAGACAGCACCCTACGCAGGGCAGATGTCCCCATCACTGCTCTGGGGCATTGGGAATGATCATTAGACCAGAGGGAAGACTGCCCCATACTGGTTCTCCAACACCACTTCCAGCAGCACTGGTCTCCCATCCAGGGACTAACCAGGCCCAACCCTGCTTAGCTTTATAAGCAAACCAGCAGTGCAATACAGGGCTCTATGCTTCTGGCTATTTATTATGATTTGTTTGGGGGAAATAATGACATTACTGAAAGTATGAACTATTAATACTACTTCTTAATACACAAACTTGTTTGAAATCTCAAATATATCAAAATATTTAAAGTTGTTCAAACAAAATGCCAAACAAATAGCGAAAACACATAGGCATACTACGATTTGTATTTAATATAACTTCGCCTATAAATTTAAAAAAAAAAAAACAGTCTGCATTTTGATAGTTGTCCTTTTAGTAAGCAATCGGATTTGGTGATGCACAACGGAAGTACAAATATCCGACGTAATTTCCTGAAGCACTTGATAAATATCTGGTTTTAAAACCAATATACAAATACGACAATTAATATAAATATAACTCAGGCAGTTACTGAGAAACATAGGATTTCGTCTTTAACTACGAAATTATTCTCATGCGCAAGGAGTCAGTAGCCTAATAGCCCATTAGCCTAATGTTCTCTCTTCGCCACCGTCTGACTCAACATCAGAAATAGGCTACTTTGAAAACCACGTTTGAGAACACTAGCAACGTATATTCGTTGAATGCCTTTTAATGAAATGTGGAAGTAAAAAAAAGTATTTTTATCGTTTTGAATAGGCATCGTATTTTGACAAGTTATATGTGCACAATCAATGACTGTGCAATCGAATGGACATATTCAGCACTTGTTTGGTGCCAGTACCCGATTTTCATCTACTGTTGGCTGATCTGATTAATTATAAATCCCCCTTATTCATTATATGCAATGCAATATATCTAGCTAGTTAACATTTTATGGGTCATTTTTCCCTGAAAGCCTTGTGGAAAACAGAAAAGAAAAGTTTTGGTTGATAAAAAAAATGGGAACAGTTCGGTCGGAACGAAAACAGTGAACCTCTAACCATTATTCTAGACTAATAGCTATTAACAATGTGAAGCTAAAGTGATTACATGCGGCTGATTTTAATTGATCTCCTTTCATGCTAACTCCAAACTTACCATGGCTTCTCTGCAATGACAATTTCCTCCAGACTACCTCACGACAGATGCACTGGCTGGCTGCACACAGTTTTCACGTGATTTGCAATCGAATTGTAACACTAGAGGAAGTGGTTTCTCACCTAAAAAACTATCGGCCATAATCGGCAAGCAAAAATGCTGATTAATAATTATTTTGAACTCATAATCGGCCATAATTAATCGGCCAGTCCGATTAATTAGCCGACCTCTACTCTGGACAATTTAAGCATGCCAGAAAACCTTAAATACATTTTTAAATGTATTTTCTTTACGTTGTAAAATCCTGTACATACCATTTCTGCTACTTCTACATACCCCTGTTAGCTGTCATTTTGCTTCATGTTTTCAGGCTTTGTCCACTGATTGTGTGACTTTATTTTTTTGCCAGTGTGCATCAATATTAACCTGCAGCGTCTCTTAGTATCAGCATTCCTTCAGAGGAATATCAGCTTCTCATAATATTGATATTTTCACCTGAAAATATGTTGGTGAAGAAATACAATGGTCATTCTCAACAAAATGGTAGGCCAATCACGTTAAGGTTGTCATGTTCCATCAAACGGTTGCTAAGCACTCGTATCACTTGATTCAGCATGTCTGTTTAATACAAACCAGTAATATACATGCGCAATTAGAGTTTAAGTGCATTTTCCTCCAGTCTCAGAAGTATGTGTGTAAGCAAGGATGTTCTTCTGACTGCAATGTACATAAGGAAATATAAAGGTATACATCTCATGACAAGAGACTGACATGTTCAGGGTGGGAAATTAACGGGGACTTTTTCACATTGGCGGCTAACTTTTCCTACTCTACCAGCCACACAGGCGGGTGAATTGTCAAACCTACAATACTTTTTTATTTGTTATTATGCTTCTTTAAGCATGAACTTTTTTGGATTAGAGAAAAGCATTTGACAAAATTGCAGACGCTTACTTGTTAACAAAGACTCATTTATTTCAAGGTGTATATTGGGTTTCGCAAAGCTAGTCTATGAACTCCAGGAGTACTGTAGATAAATAGTGCGATACAGATGAAAACAAACTAGTTTGTTCCCCAGTATGAAGCCACAGTAGTCTAGATGAAGTCAACTTAGAAAATATGGACAAAACGTGTATGAATAGAGAAATTGGATGGAAATATAATACGATTGTCATTTTCCATTTTTGCAATGTGAAGCGCTCATTTGATTGGGCTGTCAGTAAATTTTAATGATTGAATTCTGATAAATCGCTCTCGTTTTACCACATAATCTTAAATGCACACAAATGTAACAAGAGGTTGTTCAACAGTTTTGATAATTAAACCAATGCTTGGATTTTTATATTAGAAATCCCAGACATGTTTTCCAAACAGATTTTTAAAAATTATTTACAAATGTAAAATTAAATATAGTGGCATATAAATATAGTCTACAAATCTAAAAGTAACTGACTAAAAGTAGTAGTAGGACATCAATACTACACTGGTAAGCAAAATATCAATCTGAATATCATTTCTGACTTGTCTACACAAAATGTCCCTTTAGTAGTTTCCCTATATTAAGAAGACATTAATAATGAATTTGATGTGTTGAAACAATATAGAAGATTGTCTGGTAAAATTTGGGCAAAAGTTAATTTCCGACACTGGATGAGTCTGAGAAATCCCCTTGTTTTATTTTGTTTACATTTTAAATTCAACTTACAGTAGTGAGAATTTTAACAAAATCAAGACCGCTTGGTCTCTTGGAAAATGTTCTGTAAGTTTCCTCTCACAGTGAAATTGGATCAGTCCGCTCCACATGTAAGCAGAATGTGAAGAATAAAATGTAGACGTAAATTCCTTTCCATCGTGTAAAACGGTGCAATGAACAGGCGAGTTAAGCCACTCCACTGAACTCTCAGGGCTTATGCCTGTTTTACCACAGGTGACGGCGGTCAGGGCAGGAGGTATGGTGGAGATGATGGAGGCTCTTCTGACGGGTATAGAGGCAGAGGGCGTGGTGGGTACGAGAGAGGAGGGTACGATCGTGGGGGATACGACCGGGGTGGAAGAGGCGGTCCTCCGTCGGGTATGGGGTAAGTCCCAGAGCGCCACTACCCGCAAGGTACTTCTGCAACACCCATGCCAGGTAGATGTTCCTTCCAATGCATTATGTAAGCCATGCTCATCAATCATCACAAACCTCATGGCCTAATACCCCCC
>JACXGM010003883.1:0-12051 GCA_016801145.1 Umbra pygmaea | reverse complement strand
GGAAGTGATGTGCTGGGATGTCTGATACTGACGTGGGGGTGCAAGGAGGGGAAAGTGGCCCTGTTCACCCGAAGCCCCCCTCCCCCCACCGGATGTGGAGGGTTGACCTGGCCATGCAAGGATCATATAAATTAACTAACAACGCTGTTAAAAAGGTTGTCATGGTGTTTTTGCCTCACAATAATTTGTTAACATTAGTCTAGCCACAAGCTGGTACTGAATTGTTCTCATTTATTTCACAAAAGATTTTTTGGCCTTGGTTAAGTAGGGAACCAAGCCATGGTTTCATTCGACCTTGGCACTTAATTTAAACAAAATGAATGTTTTTACCACTTTTCAAATACATTAAATGACCAGTACAGTAGTTCTGTCACATTATCAAAAAGGCTAATCTACATTTAATTTTAAACTGTTCCTAACCAGTGCTACAACTTGTTCAGCACATCAAGCATGGCCGTTATCTCAGGTCTGCTAGTATACCTGCGCACTGTTTTTCATGAGTGTTATTTGTTAATGAAATAACCATTCAGTGAATGCCTTTGGCTTGCCTAGGCTTTAATCACAAGGGAGTGCTGATTTAGTCTTTGCCCTCCCCCTCCTTCCCCCATGGCTTGCAGAACAGCTAAATAGTGATGTCCTAATTCTTCAGAAGTTAAACCCCTGCTCCACTGTAAGCCACTGTTCATCAACAGGTTTAATTCAATTGTTGTATATTTTACATGGAGACATTTGCAATGTGTTAACTTTGGATCTACGTTTTATACTACAGGTTTCAGTGAATGAAATAAAACTTGGACCTCAGCTAACGGAACACATAGTAGCACTCAGTGGAGGATCGATCACCTAGCTAGTCAGATCACTTCCACCTAGCCGTACCTTGTAAACAAAAGTTGGCCAATTGATTCACGCATGATCTGGTATTGCAGCTATCTAAATTTACACACACTAGCCTAGTTTTGATGTTGTGACCTTAACGTCCCACTAACACGTTCCCTCGTGTGAGTGAAGACGTTTCCACGGTAGTGGTACACCCTGGCAGGGTTGCCTGCTGCTGGGATTGTAGGGGAGCTTTGAGCTCTGTGGGGACTAAGGAAAAGCCATCATATCTCCCATTTTTCCTCTGCAGAGGTGCCGACCGGGGTGGCTACAAAAATTTCGGTGGTAAGTGACGAGCATCAGACCTGTCTCGGTTGGGGAGGAAAACACTTGATTATAGAGGAAGGGAGAGAAATCCAGAGAAACTGAATGCCACCATTTTGTCTAAACATCAAGGCCTTCACCTACTGTTCATATGAAGGGGATTTCTCTTATGCTTCTCATATCTTTTAGCACTTAATGTCTGAAGTTTATACATAATGGTATTGTTGCATGAGGACAAGGCTGAATGTTTAAATGCCAGAGGATGAAATGTGCGGGGGCGAAGATGGAAACTGGCTAGAAACTGGATTTTATTTTTTTATTTCTTCTAAAGCTTCTGCTGATGTTGCAAGGTGTTGGTATTTGATGCAACCTTCTCGACTGCTTCAGAAAGCTCTAAACTGTCTTATTGGAGATGTTTTAATGTAGTCTCGTGGATACATGTATCGCTAGGGAGTTGATGATCAGTATGGATGTAGATGCAGTCTGTTTCTAGTGCCGGTCCTCATGGCTCCTCCCACTCCTCTCCCCTGTGTTTCAGGTCCTCGAGACTTCAGCTCCAGAGATGAACACAGTGAGTTTCCTTCTTGCCTTTTAAATGCAGTCACTGTCTTTGCCATCATACTCAACCAATGTATTTTGAGGTCTGCAGTGTCAATTCCACATTGAATAGGTGTAACTCATGCACCACACCGAACTGCAATGCAAATGTACATCTGTAGCTAAACATTGGGTGTGTTATAACGGGTAACATTCACCCATCTGCTTAGTTCGGTTGATGCAGACTACTTGCGTTCCCTAGGTGGAGGTAGCCAAGGCAGCAGCGGTGGGGAGCAGGACAACTCGGACAACAACACCATCTTTGTCCAGGGGCTGGGAGAGAACGTCACGAGTAATGAAGTGGGCGACTACTTCAAACAGATTGGGATCATTAAGGTAAGATCCCTACACCCACATCTGCTTTGGCCGAGACCCTGTTCCTATGGAGCTGCTGTTCTCTATGTTCTCACAGCAACCGTGGCTACACCAGTTTAAGTCTAATTATTAGCTGGAAGACATCACAGTCCATCTGTTAAATGTTATTTGTCAGGGATTGATGTTACTGGTCAGGGACTGATTTTCTCTAGACTTGCACAGCTAGTTGAATTTGTCATTGTTCTGTCTCTCGTCTTGGTAGTTGAACAAGAAAACTGGGCTCCCTATGATCAACCTGTACTCAGACAAGGCAACTGGAAGGCTCAAAGGGGAGGCGACAGTCTCATTTGATGATCCGCCTTCTGCCAAAGCAGCCATTGAGTGGTTTGATGGTAAGGATACACGTTGGTATTTCACATGTATTGTGGTGTGTATGTCCCCTGCTTGTATTCTTATGAATGTCCATCTTCCTTATAGGCAAAGAGTTCCAGGGGAAACCCCTCAAAGTGTCGTTTGCCACCCGTAGAGCAGAGTTCACCCAGAGGGGGGGCAGTACTGGAGGTAGAGGTATGATTTATTTACTTCTGACAAGTGTAGAAGTGTAGAAGTGTGACAAGTGTACACTTGTATGAGCCTCTCTTGAATCGAGGTAACGCCATTTGCCACCACAGAATGTCCGAGACCCCAAATAGAATTAAAACAGATTTTGATGCATCCAGTTTTAAATACTTAATGCAGTTACATTTTATTTACAAGATATTTTTACATTTAAAACCCCCCAGCAAGTATCTGTAGCCTATTAATAGTCACTGTGGTTAAATCTGAATGCAAGTAAGCTGGTCTGGTAGAATATTCTAGCAAAAATAGAGGTATACTGTGTACTGGTGAAATATTGAACAGTCGCAAGTATAGAAATCTGACAAGAAAATTATAACTTTTATTAACACAGGAATATTTTCAAATTGGCAATCTTAGACTAGAGTGCATTTAATGGTGAGAGAACAGCTGGATTCAGTTTGAGTAGAGCAACTAAAGTGCACCTTCTGTGGTTCTTGGCAGATTAATACTATTTTCTTTTGTCTGTCTTAGGTTTTGGTGGACGTGGACGTGGACGTGGGTTTGGTGGAGGCGGCGGGGGTGGTGGCGGAGGTCCCAACTTTGACATCAAAGGTGGAGACTGGCCTTGTCCTAACAGGTATTCACTTAATACAACGCAACAAACACATTTAACTAGTCGCATTAGGCGTAGGTGGCACCAGGTTTGTGTGGAATGGCTGTATTCTTTTGAAATATGATTTAACTTATTTTCTTAACATTTCAGTTCCTGTGGCAACATGAACTTTGCGCGAAGATATGAATGCAACAAGTGTGGCACACCGAAACCAGGCGACGCTGGAGGAGGTATTGGAGAATCACTGCTGTATTGCTGCTACTAGGATTTTCTGTTTTGTCATGTCTGTTGATATATCAAGTTACTTAGAGGATTTGTATTGATGTCCGACTGGAATGCTCAAGAGTAAATAACCTGTAATGTAGTATTTAAAAACATTACCATAATTTCTACCATACAATGCTGTGCACGCCAATGGACCCAAGAACCGAGAGTACATTTCGGCCACTTCTGTATCTGTTTACAATTGAAATATTACAAGGTCCAGAATTCAAAGTGAAATTAGTGCCTACAGCCTAGTGTTTCTCAAATGGATGTATGTGTACCCCTAGGGGTACTTTGGAGTACTGCAATTTTTTTAATTTAAAAATATGTCATGCATAATTCCTAAAATAATTATACATAATAGTGAGTTAATTGATTGATTCTAAACATTTGACATGTAGGTTTGAAATGTTTTTGTTTAAAAGGTTTCTGTTTAGTGAATCTCACTGCCGGTGCTGTATTGTACCTCTATATTGATTTGTTTTCCACCAAATATTTTTTGCGCTGGTCAGGGGATACTTGGCTTAAAAAGGCAATTCAAAGGGGGTACAACATTCCAGAGTGTAAAGCTTTTGGCCTAATTAGCCATTTTACCAGTTGCACTTACAGTAAAATGTTCCATTTTCACCAAGTGAATTGAGTTAACACCTACCTAGCTCTAAATGGAACAGATTGACTAGTTTTCTGTGAGACATTATTTTATATTTTACTTCACGTTGGATATTAACATTCAATTACACTTGATCCAAGTTGAAATCGAAAACAATCTCCCCAAATTATGTAGCGTGTTGTAACAGAAGAATGCAATTGTTAGTATTCTCAACCTGAACTCCATTCAGGAGCAGGAGAAGTAAAGATCAGGAAGTCAACCGACTGCCTCACCAGAATCTAGATCTAGTTTTCAAAATGCCTTCTGTGATGTAACCAAATGTACAATTTAGGAACTTGCGTGGCAGAGTTGGTAATTCAGAATGCATTTTAGGTATTTTTAGTGACTCATGTCAGGGTGTTTAGGTGTCTTTTGTGTTCCTAAAATGGAATATAGATGTGCACTCAATCATATGTAGTGTATTACTAGTGTTTCGCATCAACTTAATGTGACCTTTAGAACTACAAATCAGTCTTAGCCACTGAAATGGCCAAAAAGCTGGTGCTGTAGAAAAATACAAACACTTGGAAACACTTGGTTTTAAACGGGATAACATACTTGGAAAATGCCAGTGGGGAGGTCGATTCCTGTGCTCTGATGCCTGGTGTGGTTGCAGATCGTGGGGGTGGAGGCAGAGGAGGGTACGGAGGTGACCGAGGCGGCGGGGGCTACAGAGGAGGACGTGGGGGATTCCGCGGGGGTGATCGCGGAGGAGACCGCGGAGGAGACCGTGGAGGATATGGTGGAGGGGGATATGGTGGTGGTGGTGGCGGCGGCGGCTACAAGATGGGAGGAAGGTAAATATTGGAATTGTTGTTACGCCCCTATGTGTAGTTTCATGTGTGACCAGAAGAGGGCGTACATGAGAGGATGAAATGCATTGTAGAATATAAATTAGATTGTCATGTTGATGTCAAGAAAATGCTTACTGGCATTATTATTAACATCAGGTAATTGAATGCCAACGTCTTCAGTGTTCTGTACTTCGTTTATCATTTTACTCTTTCTTCCCTCAGAGGTGACAGAGAAGACAGAAGAGACCGGCCATATTAAGAAATCACATGGACCCCATTACAGCCCAGGGTTTGGGGTTAGGTTAAACAGGAAGGGGGGGCTTTAATTTGCGTACCTTTCAATGCCAACTCATCACATGTACTGCTTCTGATCTGTCTTGTTGGGAGGTGAGGGAAGGCTGTGCAACTACTGTGAAAGGACTTTTGGGCTGATTGGCAGAGTTGTTTCGAGTAGGAGGGGGCAGGGTCAGTCATGCGTTTTTTGTTTTGTTTTTTTTTTCTTTTAATTTCCCAGATTCTTCTAGGTCCCAGGCATCTTGAGGTAGACTTGTATGACTTTGTACCATTGTTTTGTAAAATTGAAATGACCTGTTTTACTTGGATTTTCTTTATTTTCCAAATGATATTAAACTGTTCCGATCTTACAGTGTCTTGTATGTTTTGTCTCATTCCAAATAGACCTTGAACAACGACATTCGCTAAATAAAACCGCAAGAAATACTTATTAACACTACGGGTGAGACAATTTCTCACGATTGAATTAAATGTCGAGTTGAAGCGAATGGAGTTTTTATTAATTCAACCCTTGAGCTATGGGCGGAACTGTCCCTCCCACATACTGCCAGCAAAATGCTTGGGACAGGAGTGTATGTATCCTACCGGCACAGTTCGTACAGCACATGGATTCAAAATGTCACTTTTGTACATTGGACATACAGTGTTGCGTGTAATTTATCTGGATACATTATGTCTGTGGTTACTCTAATGGTATTGCAAGTGCTATACAATGATTTATCAAATCTCCCCGGACCACCATAATTTGCGGCATAGCAGTGCGTGGATTATAACCGTGCTGGTATTCCTCAAGTCAACTGTTTGCACGCCTGTTTTAACGGAGCCCTCGGTGTCTACCGATGAGGCGGAGGTACGTTAATGTTTTTTAGTGTTCGCGGAGTGTAAGTGGTAATTGTCGCATTGGAAGTATATTGTTACTTGCCTGCCAGTCTAATTGCCATTACCTGTCAGTTAAGAACTGATGTGTGTACACGCTAATCATCAATATTAAATTGGTTGTCAGAAATATCGATTCTAATCAAATGTAGGATTTTGTTTTAACCTTGTGCTTAATAACTTTTTTAAACATCAGTGTTTAATCTCATGTTTCATAAATCAAAATCCCAGGTATATTCCATGCAGAAAACAATACTCAAGTGTTCACGTCCCTGATCGTGTACATTTCGCCATTACTTTTATGAACTGGATCAGTAAAATCAGAAAATAAAAAGTTTGCGTTTATTAATGTAAAGTTTATTTAAGCCCTGAAGGGAAAAAATAATTCGACATTTCGCATGTGTCGTTCAAGAAAATGCAGCATCCGATGTTTTTAAATTCCCGTTGTTGAAAAAGAAAAAATGCAAACTATAGTTTACATTTCCTTTAATTCATCCCCACCATATTTTAATCACAACTGACTTCATAGTGCCTGCTTGCATCAAGACCAGGTTATGATAACTGCTGTGATGAGTACGTCTCAACAGTTATGTTTTCTCTCGTGTCCTGGAAACCCATTGGAATAGAAAAAAGTCCCCCCCAAGACCTTGTCCTCCAAAGTGATTTGGAAAGGCCGGGGGAAGGAAATTATAATTAATATCCAATTGAGAACTATTTCAAGCAAGGCGGGAGGTGTGGTGGAATCCTAGTTTCGTCTTCACAATAAATGGCCATTACGCTTTTGCATCCAATCCAAAATAATTCAATAATTAAAAACAATGTAAACTTAAACTCTACAGCATAAGTCCTAAATACATTGGAGCTCGGCGAACCTTAATTGTGGAGGATAGGCTCATATTAGTGTATGAACTGGAGCAGTGGTTCTTAAACCTCTCCTGGGGGACACAGCCATTCCATGTATTTGATGTATTCAAGAGCTAGCACACCTGAATCAATTTATCTACTAATTACAGGCAGGGGCACTGCTAAGGATTTTGGGTCCCATGAAAAGAATCTTGACAGGGCCCCCAACACAGCTGAGACTTATTTATTGGGGGCTTCTCTGTGCCCCCTCTTAGTCATGGGCCCCGAGAGTCGTCATCGTTTACCCCCCCTTTACAGCGCCCCTGATTACAGGCACAGGGCTGTTTGATTCAGGTGAGCTGGTTCAGGACAAGAATAGAATTGAGAGTTGTGGGACCACAGGAATCAAACAATTTTTTTTTGTTTGACACAGGAGACCCTTCCATTTACTCCAGTCCACACACTAATATGAGCCCATTCTCCTCAATTGATATTCACCAACCCGCACTGCCAAGATAACTAAGTAACGGTAAACTCAAGAAACATCCTCTCACTTTCAACTACTGTCATTTTTCAGCAAACGTTAACGTGAAAATATGGATCACTTGGGCCCTGACTCGGCCACAGTCTCTGCCCTTAATTCCTCTCTGTTCACCCCTGCCTATCTCCCTGTCTTCTTGAGGGGAATGGCCCTAGCCCTCACCTTCTAATTCACCAGGTCCCAGACTGCTCAATGGGATTGAGTTCCGAGTTCTTCACTGACCATGGAAGAAAATTGACATTCCTGTCTTGCAGGAAATCATGCACAGGAGGAGCAGTGTGGCTGGTGCTATCACCTGGGTGTAAAGCTCATTCCTTTAATGAAAAACTCCCAGTCCAGCCTCTAAGGGTATTTAGGAGAGTCTGAGCACCGATACAGGGATTGTGCATTCCTGGTGTTACTCTGGCAGTTGTTGTTGCCATCCAGTGCCTGTCCCGCAGGTGATGTTTGGATGTACCAATCCTGTGCAGGTGTTGTTACATGTGGTCCGCCGCTGTGAGGACGATTAGCTGTCCTTTTTGTCTCCCTCTAGAGCTGTGTTATTCATCTCACAGTACTAACATTACAATTTATTGCCCTGGCCACATCTGCAGTCCTCATGCTTACTTGCATCATGCCTAAGGTGCATTCACACAGATGAGCAGGGACCCTGGGCATTTTCCTTTTGGTGTTTTTCTGAGTCAGTAGCAAAGTCTCTTTAATGTCCTCAGGTTTCATAACTGTGACTTTAAGTGCCTACAGTCTGTAAGCTGTTGGTGTTTTAATGACCATTCCAGAGGTGCATGTTCATTATTATTTTCAGTAATTGAATAAGAATGGAGAACGTTATTTAAACCCTTTACAATGAAGATCTGTAAAGTTATTTGGCTTTAAAATACAGTGTCCTGAAAGAGTTTTTGCTGAGTTTAATTGCTTCCATGAGGGCACCATCTTTTGCCTAAGCTGTTACAGTCCAATATGTACGTTCACTACTCACAATGGTCAAGATCCTAGAAGGTTTTCAAAACTTGTATTCTTTTTATTACTTTAAATTTGAGTTTTTTAATTGGAGGACAACTGGAATTACACTTGTGGCTAACTTCTTTTTTACTTCAGAACTTAAAGGGCTACTTCACCAATTAGCATTAAGCTTTGTATCACTAGAAACCCGGTAGTATTTTTGAATGACCGTGCTTCCCTCCCTCTTGTCCCCGAGACAAGAAATATCTCTATTGTGTGTCTGGAAAAAAAGCCTCAGATGACTCAAAACTACGAATTATGCACCATAAGTGGCTTTTTTTTAGACACAAAATCCTACTGGGTTCCTACTGATACAAAGCTTAATGCTAATCGTTGAAGTATCCCTTAAAATTCAAGTCTATTTGTAAGTTGGTTAGTAGAACTAATTTTTTTACCCAATTTTTCTCCCCATCTGATTGGCCATGTCCAATTCCCCATGTCCCTGCCTTGTTAGCAACTTGTAAAGCAGGCGCAGGATGGTGAAGGGCACTCACATGGTCCAACCACATGTCGTCGAGCCTTAACACACTGCTCGTTCAACATTGAAGCCTTTAGTCAGAACAAATGCCAGAAGGATTACATGTTCATAAACTATATTTTCACAATAGTACTCATAGGTGCACAATCTGCACACAAGGAGTTGCTGGAGAGCAATATAGCAAGGTATGTTAATCCAACTTATCTAACCCTTACCCCTGGTATCACTGTGCCAATTTACGCTGGCTCATGTTGGAGCTCTGGGCAGTCCGAAAAGCAATAGTCAGGATCGAACCTGTGATCACCGTGAAAAACTGCCCACTTGAACCAATTTCTGAAAATGAACATTATTATTTTGTCCTGTGTTTTGTAATATTTAAGTTTATGTTTTCAACCCTTGGATCTAATATGCTAGTTCCAAATGTTTACTAGTCCTAAAACAATGTTTTTTATTCTTTTGTATTTTTCAAAAAAGTTACATAGTGCAGGTTTAAGGTAATGAGTGCATATCATTTTTTTAATACTGGCCCCTGTGCAAGGTATTCATCACCCTGACATAAATGCCATGCTCAGTGGAATTATATACTATGTCATGTATGTGCTAAGCTCTGCCATGTCATAAAAATAACTTACTTTCACACTCGGAACTTCATGGGCTAACTGTCAGTGTAGTGATTCTTCTTGTAGATGAAGTAGCAAAACTCAAGCAACAAACCTCATCCATCACATAATGGGAGGCTTAAAAAAGTAGTATGTTAATTGAAAAATCCCATACTGCATCTTTAAGTGCAAGAGAAGTTGAACATTATATCATTTTGCAAATAGTATTCTGAACTCTGACTTTGAGCGTTATATAACACAATTTTATAGCCCATTATAAAGACCAGGGTTGATTGGGAAAAGTCCCAACAGACATTTGGCCTTCTAGTTACTGCCATCTTTTTAAACTCGATCATTTGGGGGAGTAGCCATAATAGGCTCACCATAATTATGGTGAACATCCTTGCTTGGCTGTCACAATGTCTATAACATGTAATGTGAAACATTTCAAGATGGCTGTTTAAAGATGTGTAGAAAGGTCCTGAGGGAAATATTCGAACTTTACAAATGGTATCTGATTTCATAATGTTTAAAGAACTACCCAAGTCATGTTACCCTTCATCTTAAATCTGCTTCAGGCTTACAGATCAATCATTGGTGTAGAAGAAAATAAGAGAGAACCAATTCTAATGCAAGACCAGTGAACTCTTCTCCTCGACAAACCTGCTTCACACCAGAATTTCTTTTTAAAGAGCTCAAAAATTTTAATGGGCTCTTTTAATGTAATAAAGTTTTTGCAAGTGTAATAAAAAAAAGTAAATATATGTGAAATATTGCAGGGTTTTCTGGAAAAATATGGCTACCTGTCACATCTACACCTGGACAGTGACTCGCGCAGTGCAGCTGAATTCAAAACAGCAGTCAGGTATGGTCTCTTTTAACTTAATCGTCTCCCTCTTCTTCACACAGTGCTGTTCTGTATCCACAAGGTACCCACTTATCTACACTGTTACCTAGCTTTCAGACTCTGTTTCTTTCCACAGCCTAGTGTCCTCTCACGTTCCTTACTAAGACCTGATATTCAGAACATCAACCTCTTCTGTAAGCTGCACTGGTATTCATAGAGTGTGGGAGCTCAGTGATCTGTGGAGCAAACGATTTATGTAGAGTTGTTCTCTAAAACGTCATTATGTACATTAGTAATTGCCCTTATCAAGATCTCTGTGGGCTGATTAGAGGCAGTTCCAGGCTATTGGTCTCATAGCTCATAGGTTTAGAGGCTAGTTCTGCGGATCAGCCCTCAGGGGTAATTCAAAAGGCAGGCAATAAAATACATCTCTGGAATTTAGTGGTTGAGTCAAAAATATCTCTTAGAATGATTTACTGTTCTGTAAATATATTATATATTCTTCAGCAGGTCGTCTCTGAGTGATAACGTTTGAGAACCGGACTGAGGGTTGAGCTGAACATAGCAAAATCCTTAATGTGACAGAGCATGTCTCATGTATTTGTCTGTTGTTTGCATCTTTACCAATGACTATATGAACTATCACAGTGAGTTCCAGTGGATGTCCCACCTGCAAGTCACTGGACAGCTGGACACTGCCACCCTTAAACAAATGGGAACGCCTCGTTGCGGCGTGAAGGATGAAGGTAGCCATCAGGTCTGGGTCCAGAGAGTCAATGATGTGTTCACAGGCAAAATGTCCTCTAATGGGCCACGAACTCGCAGGAAACGCTTTGCACAGCCAGGTGAGGGAATACACTCAGATACGTGTAATGTATGTGTGTGCATGTTTCAGCGTGTGTGTTCCCTAAGTAGGCGGCTCTTTAGGGACCCATGGTGACATCGGCTTTTGTTTTATGTTGTTGAAATCGTGAGGTCTGTTGCTGTGGAATGTCCCGAGCTCAAAAAGCGCGCACACTGTTATCTGGGTGGCGGCTCCCGTCATAAAACCATGACTAATAGCACTGAGCACTGTAATCAGGATGTTCCATGCGTCAGGCAGTACAACCCCTCTGCTCTGGGATTGGTGGATACATCCCCCAACGTTACCTGAACAATTACACTGCTTTCCATGTAGTTACTTATTGGTCTCTGTTGTTTTATTGTATGGCACCTCCATTGAACCTTACCCCACACAACCTTAATGTTTCAGACAATGCTATAATTTACAGAGTTGTCAGTTTTGTGTTTTGATCTGCATTTCAGATGTCTCAAAATGACAATTTTCTTCTTAAGACATGCTGAAGGCCTCTAAGGGACATTTTGCTATGTGTTATCAAATTTACAGTGTGTGTTCAAGGCGTGGTCCAATGCAAGCCACGCTTTAATATTTAATATTTACATTTAAACATACTCTACAGTATATGGTATTAAATTATGAATATGACAACTCAGATTTAAAATTAAATTATTTATTTTAAAAAAAGTAATGTACTTAGACAACAATTTGGCATCAATCGGGACTCGAACCTTCCAACTAAGTGTGACTCACTAACCACTGAGCCTCCTCACTAACCACTGAGCCTCCTCACTAACCACTGAGCC
>JACXGM010003882.1:0-39952 GCA_016801145.1 Umbra pygmaea | reverse complement strand
ACGACAAGAGGTGACCGGACCCTGAGGAAGATTGTGGAGAAGGACCAATTCCAGACCTTGGATGACCTGCAGAAGCAGTGGACTGAGTCTGGAGTACAAACATCCAGAGCCACCGTGCACAGGCGTGTGCAGGAAATGGGCTACAGGTGCCGCATTCCCCAGGTCAAGCCACTTTTGAACCAGAAACAGCGGCAGAAGCACCTGAACTGGGCTACAGAGAAGCAGCACTGGACTGTTGCTAAGTGGTCCTAAGTACTTTATTCGGATGAAAGCAAATTTTGCATGTCATTCGGAAATCAAGGTGCCATAGTCTGGAGGAAGACTGGGGAGAAGGAAATGCCAAAATGCCTGAAGAGTCCAGTGCTGCTTCTCTGTAGCCCAGGCTCTTTCTGTGTCTTATCCTCTTGCTTGAGGGTGTCAATGATGGCCTTCTGGACAGCAGTCAGGTCGGCAGTCTTACCCATGATTGCGGTTTTGAGTAATGAAACAGGCTGGGAGTTTTTAAAAGCCTCAATAATGTTTCCAAGTGTATACAGTTGATTAGTTGATTCAGATGATTAGGTTAATAGCTCGTTTAGAGACCCTTTTCATGATATGCTAATTCTTTGAGATAGGAATATTGGGTTTTCATGAGCTGTATGTCAAAATCATCAGTATTAAAACAATAAATGACCTGAAATACTTCAGTTGGTGTGCAATGATTCTAAAATATATGAAATATCATTACGTTATGGAAAATAATGAACTTTATCACAATATGCAATTTTTTTTAGAAGGACCTGTATGTACAAGTATTTAAATATTAGATTCTGCATAACGACTCCAGCTGTCACTTGACAAACTCTGCCTGTTTGTGTTACCGAACTAGATTCTGGTCACAGCCCACCCATTCCCATTTCTATATGTGTTTAGTTCAATAAAACCTTCAACATTGAGAAACGCTCCTGCCTACCTTGACCTTTAAACGTGACAGAATGACCAACTGTTATAAAATGGAGACAGAGTTTTCTGAGGAGACACCAAAGGAGGAATATCAGAGGCCTTGGTTGTATTTTGGTTATGACCCTCCAATGTGTCCAAGCGTAAGTTATACCAGCACTTTACCACATGACGAGGAAGAGACTAATGGATCCAAGGAGGTGAAGTGGATTGCAGAGGGAGATTTCCCTCTTCTCCAGCCAACCCTCCCAGCCCAGGCGTATAGCTCCATAGGCCGGATGTCTGAGTCTTCAACCCAGCATCATGGTTTTCTAGCCAGTTCTCCCAGCTTCGAAGGAAGAGCTCATCGCTCACAGGTTGCAGGCTGTTTACTCACCAGTTGGAGCCCCAAGCTTTGCTGAAGAAGTATCCAATAAATGTTCTTAACTTAAGCCCCTATATTCTCCAGTAAAGGCCTGATGTTTTCCAGTTAAGGTCCCATGTTCTCCAGTTAAGGCCCCATGCTCTCTAGTAAGGGCTCCTGGTTCTCAGGTAAGGGTCCCTGTCTCATTGTAGGGCTCCTAGTTGTAGGGCCCTTATATCTCACGTCAGGGCTTCTATGTCTCATGTCAGGACCCTCACTTCACAGGTTAGAGCAGTTAGCTCACCAATTGGAGCCCTACTCTCTTCTGCCGAAGGTCCTCGGTTTCTAATTTTGACCCCCAGTCCTCTAGCCTCAGGCCAGTCCTCTAGCCTCAGGCCCCAGTCATAGTAGTCGGGACTCCATCTGCCTCAGACAAGGCTGCTTGTTCCCAAACCCAGGCCCCTAGTTCTCAAACCAGGGCTCTGAATTCGCATGCCAGAGCCCCTATTTCTATAGTTCAGGCACCTGTCTCACTCCCTGCTGAAAAGTTAAATGGAGACCCAGCAAAATTGCTACCCTTCTTTTGTCACATGGAGGACTTTTTCCATCAGCCAATGTATGGGTCTCTGACAGAGAGGCAAAAGGTGCTAGTGGCTGTGACTGTTCTGGCTGACAAAGCCCTGGACTTTGCTCACGCTCTCTGGTAGTCCTTGTATGGATTCTTATGAGGACTTCACTAGCCTCGTTCAGGCAATGTAAGGCACCCCAATGAAGCTACGCTGCAGAACGAGTCCTCAGCAGCTACGCTGCAGAACGAGTCCTCAGCAGCTACGCTGCAGAACGAGTCCTCAGCAGCTACGCTCTAGGCCGAGTCCTAAGGAGCTACGCTACAGAACAAGTCCTGAGCAGCTACGCTACAGCCCGAGTCCTCAGCAGCTACGCTACAGCCCGAGTCCACAGCAGCTATGCTACAGCCAGAGCAACTATGGAGTTAAATCTGCATGTTGAGAAAAGAAAACAAACAATATCAAAAGTACATTATTTCAAACATGATCCAGCCACCCAAAAACATGCCTGCTCAACCCTATTCCCTCATCCTCCTGCAGAACTCTTCCCATTCCTCACCTCTCTCATCCCTGACCACCAGCTATGTCCCTGCTGACTTCAAGATATTGAGAGTTTGTCCCATCCTAAAGACACCAACGCTAGACCACTCCGATATAAAAAACTACAGACCAATACCCCTCCTGTCTTTTCTGTTTAAGACACTTGAGCATGCAGTCTCCAAACAACTCTCCAGTTATCTCTCTCAGAATGATCTCCTCGACCCCAACCAGTCAGGTTTCAAGACAGAGACTTCTCTACTCTATGTAACAGAAGCTCTTTGCAAGGCCCAAGCTAATTGTCTTTCCTCTGTTCTCATTCTACTAGATCCATCTGCAGCCTTTGACACTGTGAACCATCACACCCTACTTTCCACCCTCTCAGATCTCAGCATCTCTGGCTCTGCACACTCCTGGATTGCATCCTACCTGGCAGGCCGCTCTTACCAGGTGACATGGAGAGAGTATTTTTTTGCTGCACGTTCACTCTCCACTGGTGTTCCCCAAGGCTTGGTTCTAGGCCCTCTCCTCTTCTCTCTCTAAAACAAATCCCTTGGCTCTGTCATAACCTCACATGGGACTCTCCTAACTCTGCTATGATGATTACACCCAACTATTTCTCTTCTTCCCCTTTTTGACATCCAGGTGAATACACGCGTCTCTACATGCCTGGCTGATATCTCTACGTGGATATCAGCACGACACCTCAAGCTCAAACCTGACAAGACTGAGCTACTCTTTCTCCATGGGAAGGCCTGTCTGCTCCAGGAAATGTCCATCACAGTTGAGAACTGCACAGTGTTGCCATCCCAGAGTACCCTGGAAATCCAGAGTTCTCGCGAGAGCACAATTTGAATTTGCTCAGCAAGTTACTCTGGCACAGAGTAATTTTGCTCATTAAATATGCCCTTGTAGCCGAGCTGCACCAATCACATCGGTGTATCTGATATAGGCGTGCCAGAGGCATGTTATAAACAGATGATGACAGCGCTGCGACCTTGAAGTTATTAGTAAACATTGTAAGATCGCTATGGATGAACACCAGTTGTTTAAAACGGCTTTGGCCACTACAATGAACGAGTTAGACTTGGCTTTTTGTCCAAAAGAGGAACAGAAGACGGCGCTCGAATCGTTCCTTTTTAAAAAGGACGTTTTTGCTGTTTTGCTGACCTGATATGGCATGATTTTAATCTACCAGTTAGCTCTGCCATAGGGGCCTAGCAAAAAACCACTGGTGATAGGTCGTAGTGTTATCCAATTGCGTACAGTGAGATTAGGGCTGCAGCTATCGATTATTTTAGTAATCGAATATTCTACCGATTATTCTATCGACTAATCGAGTAATCGGATAAGAAATACTTTTGTTTTATAGAAGAGCAATAATATACAAAAGTTTGGTTTAATTTTCTGAACCACCAACATTTCTATTGCCTACATTGCTTACAATATTATCTCTCAACAAACTAAACATAAGTGCAACTAAGTGCCATATTACATTGTTTTTAAAGAAAACATATTCTGAAATGAACAGGCTTCGTTGCGACAAGCAAAAAGAATTATTAGCAACACGTCTCACGTTCTGTACGCAGAATATGAGATGCTGCCAACTGGTAAGCAGTTTAGAGTTCCTTGCTGCAGACTTAATCGTTTCAAAAACAAATTTATCCGAGTGTCTATTAACCTCCTAAATAGCAGCAAGTAGGGGTGGAACGGAACACAGAAGTCACGGTTCGGTTCATACATCACGGTTCGGTACGAGTTTGGTACAATGGAGGGAAAAGCTAAACAAAAATACAGAACATAATTTTTTTTATTGTGCATGTCTCAAGCTGTACCATCTAGTGTCATACAGTTTCTCCCCTGAGCTAGCACATCTGGGTGATTGCGTCGGATATCCGTTAGCATGTTAGATGTATTTCCACTCACATACCCAACAACTGCTGAACAACGCTGACACACAGTCCTCATCTTATCCACCACTCTATCGCTTGTACTACTGTAACCTATATATACGTACAATCTATGAATGTAACTGACTGGGAAACCGTAGTTTTCCCAAACTTGCGATCTTAGAGGTCGGCGGGTCCTCTAACTCTTGTGGGTCGCCACCACTCTCCATACTCGTATGTAGTGCTGACTCACTCACCGAACTGTCGATCTGACAAAAACTGCATACATAGGTGGAGCTCGGCTACTTAGCTACAGAGCTAAGGCGGGGCTACAGATTAGGTGTCCATAAACAACTAATCTTTGCACACAAGTTTAATTTATTTTTATACTGTGTATTCTCCATGTAAACCGAACCGTGACACCCATACTTTTTCAGTTAAATACGAATACATTTACCGTTCCACCCCTAGCTGCAAGTAAAAGGCAGAAAAGGCCTGCATGAAGATTGACAATTGTTGCATTTGTGATATCTTTTTTAAATTATTTTATTAGAATACTGTTTAACTAATGCATTGCAGGACACCATGTTGGGATTTATACACCATCAGGACCATAGTACTGTCTGTTCCATGGTATTATACAGTATCTGTAGTTGGTACATGTTGTCTGTGTTTACTTGTGATTTATTTATACACCATCAGGACCATAGTACTGCCTGTTCCATGGTATATACAGTATCTGTTGTTGAACATGCTGTCTGTGTTTACTTGTGATTTATTTATACACTATCAGGACCCTAGTACTGCCTGTTCCATGGTATTATACATTATCTGTTGTTGGTAGAGGCTAGGGGTGTATACGATACGTGTATTCGTATTGAACCGAAACGGTACAGGCGTCACGGTTCGGTGGACGAATTTACATGGAGAATACACGGTTTAAAAATGTATTACAATCGCATGCAAATTAATTAATGTAATGCGGATCTACCGTTAGATACGCGGGTTGTTTATGGTCACCTAATCTGTAGCCCCGCCTTAGCTCTGAAGCGAAGTAGCCTACCTCCACCTATGTATGCAGTTTTTTACAGGCGATAGAGTGGTGGATGGGATGATTACTGTGTGTCAGCGTTGTTGGGTGAGTGGAAATACATCTAACATGCTAACAGATGTCCGACGCAATCACCCAGATTTGCTAGCTGGGGAGACTGTATGACACTAGATGGTACAGCTTTAGGCATGCACAAATAAAAAAATTGCGTTCTGCATTTTTGTTTAGCTTTTCCCTCCATTGTACATTCCCTCCGGTGTAGTTTCATCATCCATACGATGGAATGGATGATTATGTCAGACTCCAATGTTTTCTGTTGAGATGCTGAAGACGTACTGTCGCCGAGCTATTATTGTGTTAAGCTATTTCGATGTTGCAATAGACAGAGTTTTCGTTTTAATTATGTTTGAACTGATTCCAACCTTTGGACACTGTCGTTTTCTCCATCCTGTCTTTCTCTTAGCCCCTCACTATTTACGCTCTCTTCAGTTTGTAATCTGCG
The DNA here is from genome assembly GCA_016801145.1 of Umbra pygmaea. Taxonomy (NCBI): domain Eukaryota; kingdom Metazoa; phylum Chordata; class Actinopteri; order Esociformes; family Umbridae; genus Umbra; species Umbra pygmaea. The sequence goes on along the minus strand of JACXGM010003882.1, from coordinate 34,125 downwards.
CCGTCAGTCTTCATTGCATGTGTCGCCAGCAGCGTCAGCCTGGAGTGCGACAGTAATAATCATCTGTGCGAAAACACTGTGCGCGATACAACGTTGGTAACATTGACTAAAAGAAGCTTTGAGGCAAATCATTTTGTGTCGATGCTTTTTTGTAATCGAGTTATTCGAGTTATTCGAGGAATCGTTTCAGCCCTAAGTGAGATTTTCAAATGCATGCTTGGTGCCGCCCCTCGAGTTGGGTCATTTTCATTACTCGATGCCAGACCCTTATATCCTCCGGATTTGGGGCTGGACCTTACCCAGGAAGCAGCCCAGGTAGCCATGCAGGCACTCATGATCTCATGTCTGGATTACTGCAAATCACTACTGGTAGGTCTCCCAGCGTGTGCCACCAAACCGCTTCAACTCGGTCTGCATTCTGAATGAGTTGCTCCTACAACAAGCTCCTCCTACCTATCTTTAGGCTATGCTCAAACGAAACCTACACTCCTACACGAGCTCTCCGTTCTGCCACCTCTGGGCTCCTGACCGTCCCACGTCTTCGGGAAGTCAGCTCCAAATCCAATCTGAGCAGTCAAAACTATTTCTCCGTCCTGGCTCTGCAATGGTGGAACCAGCTTACATTGGAGAATAGAACAGCAGAGTCTCTACCAATCTTCAGGAAACATCTGAAAACCTTCCTCTTAAATTAGTATTTTAATTTGTTGTATTCCACTTCTGTTATCTTGAAATGTTTTTGTTATCTGTATGATCCTTCTCTCCCATTCTGTTGTCCTTATCTTATTTGTTCATTTTCTTTACCTGAAAACGCTGCATTGCATTAGACAATTGCATTGCTTTAAAATAAATGCAAAATTCGTCCACCTTTTTTCCAAGTACACAAATGTTTTTAGATTTGCTAGAGTCCTCAATAACTGGAAAGTCCTCTTCCCAGTTTATATCGTGATATTAATAGATATCGAAATAGAACAAATATCATGATAAATTTTTTTTGCCATATTGCCCAGCCCTGGGTCATGATAAATTATTAGCTTTCTAAACTCTTCTGAGAGAAATAACAACAGGCGAGACACTGACATTTAACAATATTAAAGTGTCGATTTGACTACAGTCGAAGATGAAGGATTTTCTCATGTTGATTCATCACCACCACGCCCCATTGCAGGTCTAGTTTTCCTTCGGGTTTGATTTAAATTGATTACGACTGGCGCAAAGGGTCAGAATAATCAAATATATACAGTGCCTTGCGAAAGTATTCGGCCCCCTTGAACTTTTTGACCTTTTGCCACATTTCAGGCTTCAAACATAATGATATGAAACTGTAATTTTTTGTGAAGAATCAGCAACAAGTGGGACACAATAATGAAGTGGAATGAAATTTATTGGATATTTCAAACTTTTTTAACAAATAAACAACTGAAAAATTGGGAGTGCAAAATTATTCAGCCCAAAGTTAATACTTTGTAGCGCCACCTTTTGCTGCGATTACAGCTGTAAGTTGCTTGGGGTATGTCTCTATCAGTTTTGCACATCGAGAGACAGAAATGTTTGCCCATTCCTCCTTGCAAAACAGCTTGAGCTCAGTGAGGTTGGATGGAGAGTGTTTGTGAACAGCAGTTTTCAGTTCTTTCCACAGATTCCCAATTGGATTGAGGCCTGGACTTTGACTTGGCCATTCTAACACCTGGATATGTTTATTTGTGAACCATTCCATTGTAGATTTTGCTTTCTGTTTTGGATCATTGTCTTGTTGGAAGACAAATCTCTGTCCCAGTCTCAGGTCTTTTGCAGACTCCATCAGGTTTTCTTCCAGAATGGTCCTGTATTTGGCTCCATCCATCTTCCCATCAATTTTAGCCATCTTCCCTGTCCCTGCTGAAGAAAAGCAGGCCCAAACCATGATGCTGCTACCACCATGTTTGACAGTGGGGATGGTGTGTTCAGGGTGATGAGCTGTGTTGCTTTTACGCCGAACATAACGTTTTGCATTGTTGTCAAAAAGTTCGATTTTGGTTTCATCTGACCAGGGCACCTTCTTCCACATGTTTGGTGTGTCTCCCAGGTGGCTTTTGGCAAACTTTAAACAACACTTTTTTATGGATATCTTTCAGAAATGGCTTTCTTCTTGCCACTCTTCCATAAAGGCCAGATTTGTGCAGTATACGACTGATTGTTGTCCTATGGACAGACTCGCCTACCTCAGCTGTAGATCTCTGCAGTTCATCCAGAGTGATCATGGGCCTCTTGGCAGCATCTCTGATCAGTCTTCTCCTTGTATGAGCTGAAAGTTTAGAGGGACGGCCGGGTCTTGTCAGATTTGCAGTGGTCTGATACTACTTCCATTTCAATATTATCGCTTGCACAGTGCGCCTTGGGATGTTTAAAGCTTGGGAAATCTTTTTGTATCCAAATCCGGCTTTAAACTTCTCCACAACAGTATCTCGAACCTGCCTGGTGTGTTCCTTGTTCTTCATGATGCTCTCTGTGCTTTCAAAGGACCTCTGAGACTATCACAGAGCAGCTGCATTTATACAGAGACTTGATTACACACAGGTGGATTCTATTTATCATCATTAGTCATTTAGGTCAACATTGGATCATTCAGAGATCCTCACTGAACTTCTGGAGAGACTTTGCTGCACTGAAAGTAAAGGGGCTGAATAATTTTGCTCACCCAATTTGTTCGTTTTTTATTTGTCAAAAAAGTTTGAAATATACAATAAATTTCGTTCCACTTCATGATTGTGTCCCACTTGTTGTTGCTTCTTCACAAAAAATTACAGTTTTATATCTTTATGTTTGAAGCCTAAAATATGACAAAAGGTCGAAATGTACTTTTGCAAGGCACTGTATTTTCATATCAATCTGATTAATTGAAAAGGCATTCAACATTCAGAAGCTAGCTATTTATTTATTTTTAATGTAATGTTTTATGTATTCAGGTTATTGTGCAAACTGCGAACAGCACCCCGGATCTTATAGTATGGTTATGAATACCTGTATCATTGCAGCCCTATATAATACATTTATTTACCTGTAGTAGCCTCCACTCTCTGTTTCAATTTCTGGAGCCACAGCACAGTAGATAGTGGTCTGAGCTCCCTTAGCGGATGTCTTGGTGAAGGGGCTAACTATTTTCATGATGACTGCCTGAGGTCCGTTGAGGTGGCGCCACAGGTCAGTCTGAACCACGCCAGGGTGGAGCGAGTAAGTTGTCACACCTGTACCTGTGGGATGAACATTAGTTGCTACTGCTCTTTGAGGTGGCGTTTGAAAGCTTTTGACATAAGGGTTGCATATTCTAGTTTCATGCTTATTAGCTGCTCTAGAACTTTCATTTTTTGTCAAAGGAAATTAGCAATGAACATACATGACAAACTGGCAACTATGCGCTAATAACAATTTCTTTCAAAATTATTTTGGACTATGTGATTACTCACCATGAGAAACAGTAGCATTAGCTATTAGCCTCAGATTTAAACAGGAAACACAAACCTTGAAGCTTTTTTGCCAGGGATCGGGTGAAGAGGATATTAGCTAGCTTGCTCTGGTTGTAAGCTTTAATCTTGTCATAGCTCTTCTCGCTGTTGATGTCGTCCAGGTTGATGGTACCCCAGGTGTGTGCCATAGAAGACACATTGATGATCCTTGCCGGGGTTGACCTTTTGATCAGGTCAATCAATAAATGTGTCAACAGGAAGTGACCTAGGAAACAATGTAGAGTGTTTAGAAAAATTAAGACCGGTAGATTTTAACTTGGAGTACTTTCTATTTGGATTGTAATGTCTCAATCCAGTGAGTTGGTTAGTAAACAATACTTGTAATGACTGATTATTATTTATTCATTTTATTAAAGCTTTCAGGAGATTTGCACAAAGCATAAAAAATTTGTGAATTGTCTCCCATTGTACCACTGTACCTCCACGGCTCCTCCATTCCCGCCTTCCAGACGTTTTTTTATAAAAAGGCCAATAAAGCAAATTAAGTATTTAAAAGAAACAGAAATATGTAATAACAAATAATAAAACATTATACATTTTAAAATTCACTCGCTATATGGCTGGGTTAGGTTAGGGTGGTACCAATGTCAAAAAGCACACATTTCCCACCCTGGATGGTTAGCAAGAAAAATTAATTCAAATTAAATTTTTTGGTTAGTTTTTCATGTTAAAATTGACCTAGAACCTTAACATGCAAACATTTCGTAGGCTAAATTTCTGATTTATGTATCGGATGGGTGCATCCCTACTTTCATTTGTATGCTCCTGCCCCATCCCTTGATCAGGTTTTTGCTATCTCCAGTCTGATTAAAATTAATCTCTGATAAATCTTAAGATAGTGCTGAATGCAAGAAGATAAAATATATACTATTCTCTAATACCAGAAATCAACATTTACATGATCTCAAGATTAGAAGCCTAGACGGTAGAACATGTTCTGTCCAACAAATACCTGGAACTTTGACTCGATGAAGAGCTTTGATTCCAAACAAACATAGCTTAGTTAATGAAGAAGCTGGGGATCAAAATTTGTTACTATTATAGAAACTAAGTTTGCCAGTTTCATCAGAAAATCAATTTAATTGTAGAACCTACCTTTATGTCTGTGTTAGACAATGGTGATATGCTATGTATGCATAATTCAGCCTCAGTGCTAAAACCCCAAGATGCAGTCTATTACACAGCTCTGCTTTATTACTGCACTCATCATTGTCTTTTGAAAACTTCAGTTACCTGGTAAGCACTGGTCTACAGAAGGGCCAGACATTGGTTGACCTTTGTATATGAAACTTTAATGCACAAACTATCTAACCTAAAAAATAAACTGTGGCCATCTAAGGCGCTCACAAACTGGTTAGTGTTAGACATACCTCGGGATCATTGAGAGTAAAGGGCTAAACTGTTTATGTCTACCATGTCCCTCACTCTTGGAACATTTTTAAACAATGTCATGTTTTGGGTAACTGTACTCTATTTTTTACATTTCTGTACACTCGGCACCTCTGTAGAAGAGACTTTGGTCTAAGTCTGATTCTCTGTTTGTAAATTAAGGTAAAAAAATACAAATATACCATAACAAACAGATTGCTTACAGAATTATTAAACATCATGTACATGTGTACTGCTGAACATAAGGAACATATAGGAACAGATACACGTACAGCTGTTTCAGGAGCCAAGCATCTGAATGACTAAATGTGAAGGTTTATACGGCATATGAAGGTTTGAATCCCCTACAACCAAGGTGAAACTTCTGTCATTCTGTCTGTGAGCAAGTAAGTCAACCCTACTTGCTTCCAGGATGGTTCTGTAAATATACATTGGTTCTTAGACAACAAGCCTGGTTATATAATGGAAAATGTAAAAAGTGAGTTATGCCAAATGTATAACTTTTGCAACATTATATAGGGTCACATACCCATATGGTTCACGCCAATCTGCATTTCAAATCCATCTGCTGTTTTTCCATACGGACACACCATTACGCCTGCATTGTTAATGAGGATGTTGAGTTTTGGCTCTTCTGTAAAACAGAGAATTAAAAAAGAGAAATGTGAAAATTTAACACAGTGTAAACTGCAGTATAATACAGTGTGTTTTTTGGAAACCTGACTGACAGAGGAGGTTATAGAGCTGGATGGGTTTTCCTTGATTCCACGACAGAATGGCTGACTCCACAGGGTAGGAAACGGGGAGGGGTGTGCTTCTTCATTAATGAAAGAGAGTGCTCTAATAAATCTATGAAATAAATATCAGGCTTTTGCTCCACTGCCCTGGAATATCTTATGGTAAATTTACGGCCGTTTTATCTACTTACGAAATTCACATTTGTAATTTTAATCACAGTTAACACCTGACCACAGGGTAACACGGCCAACAGGACTCACGACTGTGTGAAATAATGTTTCTGGATTTGTGAAACTGGGCAACAGGCACACATGGTAACTTTACAGTAGAGCAAAAGTTTATTTTCTTAAAAATGCACTTTCTTTAAGTAATGGCATCTTGAATATCTAAACTTTCATTTTAGAGAATAACAAAGCTGTGGTCTAAGTTGTAATAATGAAAAAAAAAGACTTTATAGCCGCTTTCCGACCACAGGGATTTTTGCAGTTCCTAGCACATAACGTTCCTATAACCCCTTTTTTCTTGTGTTCAGATAGAAAGAATTGCGGGATTATTTAGTTCCTCGTACCGGCGTTCCTATAACCTTTTTAGCTTCTACTCCAGAGCAGGGTCTTTCCCTTTTCCCTATTCCTAGGTCTACGTTGATTGGTCCAATTGGCCGGTCGCTTTGTTTGTCTGTTGCGTATAATACTACATATTATGCTGGAGCCATCGTCTTTTGTGTTTCTGTGTTAGGTAGCTACTCAATTTCTTTACTCCAGCCTAGTTTTTAAACGCCACGGTTCGAACTCCGTAGGACATTATCAACACATTATTTTTTTTAAATTGTATTGATGTCGTTTTCAGCTTCGTAATCTGAACGAACAGCAAGCCGCTGAAGGAACCAGGAAAACAACCAAATCATCTGCATAGACATAAGATGATTTACACACTTATCTCTAATCATACACCCAGTGTTACAAACATTAAACTGTGAAATGTTGTTGTATGTGGCGCTATGCTAAAGTCTAGTGACGACGCTATAAAAGCCTGTTGCGGTGCTTGCCTCACTCTTAACCCTCCTACCAGTTCCTATGGCCTCCTGACCAGTGGGAATGCAAATAGCAAAACCGGTTTTGGGGGAGAGTAGTTAGTAGAACTGTTTAGAAGTGGACTGTTCCTTTAACTACGTTCCTGTAACTACTTGGTCGGAAAAGCTAATGAGCCAAGTAAAAATGCCAGAAGCAATGGTGTCTTTTTATTTACATTTGGTCTCAACAGCCCTGAGTTACACAGCTGACTTAGTGGTTAGGGAGTCCAGTCAGAAGGTTGCCAGTTTAATTCCCGACTGTGCTATATGTCGTTGTGTCCTTGGGCAAGGCACTTTACCCTAAGTTGCTCCAGGGGGATGTCCCTGCACTTAATGTACGGTAAGTCACTCTGGATAAGAGCATCAGCTATGTGACAAAAATGTCAAATGTAAATGTAATACTTATGTTGCATACTTATTCAAATTTAAAACATGTGACTTTTGGTAGTATTGGTAAACTACAACTAGAAATAAACTTCACTGCTTACACTATATTAAAACATTTAAATGGCTTAATGGAATATTACACACTCAAAATCTATTTATATTCAGAGATCATTCAGCTATTTAAAACCTGGTCATTTCATTCTGCTTCTGGCCTGTGTTCAAACAAAACACAAAGTTCACTGTAGAAATGGAGTTCCAGTAGTAGCCTACTCTACCTGGCAAAACCTCTTCCCCCTAGAACATTCCCCCAATTTGTTGCTGTAAAATAATAATTGGTTCAACTTCAATAGTCAAATATAAAATGAAACAAGGGGTCTTGAATTCTTTGCTACTGTCTTGTGAGAGATAATTACCAAAAGTAAATGGTTAGAAACTACCCTCATGTCGTCTAGGTCTTACCGTAGCTGGCTCCAATTAAATGGAAAAAACTAAATCCAGCAGACACTAGGCCCTCTGTGGAATAACTTTAAGGCCCCTGGGTTAGATGATTGACCACCAGGCAAGTGCAATCCATGTAATCCATGCAGTGTGCCTTTGCCTTTAGACCACTGCACCACCTGGTCGACCCTACCTTCCACTCCATCTGACATTTGCTGTGGTGGCTATTGAGAAATGACTTCCATTACAGACAACATGTTGTGTATCTTCATAACAGACAAAAGTGCCATGTCAGATCTAACTTCCCCTTACCCTTGTTGATTGTCTCTGCGAACTCTCGGATGGACTTGGTGTCTGACAAGTCAAGCTTCTTGATGACAACGTTTTGGTTGCCTGAGCCTTCTGTGACTTCTTTCAGGGCCACTTCTGCTTTCTCCATATCTCTGCAGGCCATGACAATCCTGGCCCCTACAAAGAAAATCCAATAATCCATTTTGTTTTCTAAAATGTAACGATACCAGAAATGTGTGGGTAAACGGATAACTAGCAGGAACTCTATGTAAAACGGAACTGTGGATATGTACAAAATTATTGACAACTATGATCAGGTGATTGGTAGATTTGTGTTTTACTATGTAGCTTGCCTAAGAGTATGAGAAATCTTAAAGACGTTTCCCCATTGTGTGTTTGTGTAAGAGTATTTCAGGCATCAACAAAAGAAAAAATGTGCAAGAAGCCAAAACCAATTCAACAAGTTGTGCTCAACAGGACACCTTTTAAAAACCTGTTAAGAATGCATATCATGGTTGCGTAACCTTGGCATATCCTGTTTATATGGCCCTACCTCTTTTGGCCAGGTCCAGCGCAGTCTCTTTACCAATACCAGTGTTTGCTCCAGTTATTACCACTGTTTTGTCATCAAGCCGAGCTTCAGATGACCATGCTCTCCGGAAGAGGTTTCTAAGAGATTGAGAAATCACATTTCCCTTCTGAAAACTTAGTGAGCCACAGAGCTTGGGTAAGCAACTAGACCATTTGGGACTATGAAGGCCCTGTGTGACACTGGACACTATTTGGAAACCCATTAAAGGGGAACAACAGTCACATGTTCACCGCATCTTTTCAAATGGCCACATTTCTCCCAAGATAAACTGACCCTGTCTAAGGGGCTAGAATTGGTTTTCACTCTCATTGTCTTCGACACCAGTGATTTGTTAACAAGGTGCATCTTTATAGATGTAAGGACATTTCAGATGTATGACTGTGTTCTTCTTCGTATTATCGTATATACACATATATTTGCAGATAGAATCTTATGGTTCCAAAGTTGAATAATCATATAGTTGTTATTTGTCCTATTTTTAAATAACTTTAATGTTGTCCAGAACATAATGCTTCCAATCTTTCAAAAGGCATCGATACAACTTTCCTTAGTTAAGAGCATGTTTATAACCCATTGTTAAAGAACTGATAAAAATGGCCATCTTATCACATCTCAGTGAGCTATACTAGAAGTGCACTGATTGTGGGTGTTGGACATCAACAAAATCTATCAGTTCACTAATCCAAAATTAGGCTTATCATACAGTAGTTGATTCGTCATCATGATATTTGTACCTTTACTGAACGATTACTTTAACAAATGTGCATTGAATATATGAATAGCCTACATATTTTAGTTTGTAATTAAAGGGTTTTCTTTAAGAAATCTTTATCATTAAAAATCTGTCTTTCCATTGAAGTTGAAGTTTTAACATGCAATACAAAGTACGTCGGAAACTGAAATTATTATTTTATAAAGCAGCACGAATGACTACTCTATGCTTTGCACAGGCAACACCTTCTCAATGTTCGGTAATTAATTAGGCATGCACAAAACAGATAGCCAGGCGACGTCATTCTAAATTATAATAATATCTACGAAGAAAAGTTTTCCATAAGTTAAGCAGTTCACCGCATGAGCGGTAGAAATACAGGATTATATCATCATCAACTTTTATTGCCAGACTAAGGTCTTATATGATAAGCAAATACAGGATTTGAAAATTCGTAGGTAAAAACCATAGAGATGGAATGGTGAAAACTATGAAGGTTCGTAGGTTGCCTTAACTACGCTATGACACACATACTGTATTCAAATAATTACGGGTACAGTAGGCTACTCACCCAAACGGCATTTTCTGAATTGGAGATACAAGTTTTTACAGTAAAATAATTGAGAACTCGTAATCGAGCCTACTTATCTAGCTCCCAAATACTAGGCCGCAATGAAGTGAAATATGTACAGTACTCTAGTCTCTAATTTACAGTTAACAACGTCCCGAAACAAATACATGTAAATCCAGAGATTAATGATAATAAAAGAGACCCCGAAGCACCCACTAACATTCTGCTAGCAACACTAAAATGACGTCATACGTACGGTATAATGATAAAAAAACTTCAAAATAAAAGCCCGAAGGTCAATGCATATCAAAATGTGTAATTCCTCAATAAGGAATAAAGGATGTTTTGTATTGTTTTTTATATTTATACATATTGTACTGTGTTGTGGTGTTTTATGGACCTCTGTGTCTTGAATAAAGTTGATTGAAGGTTAGTGAACTCTAAACAAAGGCAGGTTTTATGATGTATTAGGAACAATGGTTATATAGCTACAAACCCTACTTATGCTGATTGCTCTATATTATAACAACAAAACTATAGCTCATGCCATAACACTCCAGTGTGTTTTATCCAAATATAGTCTCATATGCTCCGGCAATTGAGGCAATATAGGCAGCAACACAAAAACATGGACCCAAGTCATATTAGATTTTGTTGTTTTAAGAATTTGAAGTTTTTATCCAGTTTAATCATCCTTTGATAATTTTTCAGAGCACAAATTACTTTTGTATTTCTGAAGCAACTGTAGAAGTGTATCACTGTTTCTTTTCATATGATACCAAATAAAACACACCTTGCTTCAAGAGGTATTTGACCTTTCTAAGTTAAACCTGGCTGCACTGGTTTTTGGTATACAGTTTTTGGGCAGTCAAAATATACCAGAGCTTGCCATGGAGTGTGTATGTTTCAACAAATGGGTAAAGATATGAAATTGCTATGTTAGATGATAGTTGCTGACTATATTGCCTCAAGTGCCAGAGAATATGAGAATATTTTTGGATATAACACACCCTAGTGAACGTTTATCCATAGCATGTCTCACAGTCTAAGCTATAGCTTTGTTGTATGAGACAATATTTAATAAAATGTTGTGTACAGCATATCTTTTACAATTGTTATGAAAAAAAATCCTATCAAATATAGTACTTCCTTAAAGACACAATGAAATGTAATTTGATTACGATTCACAATGAATTTACAACGATTATTTAATGCATTGGAATGATCGCTATTATTTGCGGGAAAGAAATCCGCGTTCGTGTTTCTAGCATAGTATCGTGTTGCTAGAAGAACGGTAATGCAGTATCCGCCTTTTCAGAATTGTGGGAATTGTTGGCTAATGGGGCGGTACATCCGTAATATACAATCTAGCCTGTCCAAAAACAGAAAATCCTACAGAGGTACACAATGTTGAACCTTTGAATTTTTTATTTTCTGTTAGTTTCTTTCCCTCGAAATGATATGTTGTATGCTTATGAGTCAAGTCTTCGCTGGTTAGCCCAAGGCATGCTTCTAAACTCTTTATAAACTGATTTTTAGACGTCTAAGGTAAGGGAGAAATGAAATTAATGGGAAGTTTACTTCCGGAACCTCAGCTCTCTCGAATGAGGGCGGGACGCTAAATTACGAATCCTACATTGGCCACGCCAAGACCCGCCCTATGCCTACCTCTGATTAGCTGAGCTCACTTCGTGTGTGTTTTGTTTGCGTACTGGATTATATTACACAATTCACGGTTAAATTTAGGGTTAATGTTAGGCATCGAATTACTAACGGTTAAGGTTAAGCATGCCGTTACCGAGGTTATGGTTGGGTGTATAGCCTACTGTATATGGTTTTATGGTAAAAAATAATAATTCTGCTATGGATATGAGGAATTTGCTGGATATGGATAAAATACGATTATCTTCGTCATTATCCATGACCGGTTATAGAAACTGTTGTAGAAACTGAAATGATCATGTCATTTACAGCAAGGGATGCTAAATGCTCAATTGCATTTCATGTGTTCAACGAGGCTACTTTTTGGATTTTATTGTTTGTGGCACCCTCTCTCCCCAGGGTCTGAAATGAAGTATGACTCTTTGGGTGTCCCCTAAAATGTCATGATTTTATTCAATGGTCAAATACATTTGTCTGGGACCCCCCAAACTAAAAATAAAAATTATTATGGGGATCCCTAGTCTTTCTATTTCAAACCCTGTCTCTCCCAGTATCATCACAAGTGCACACACAACATGCCACACAAACATACCAGTCTCTGCTTTCCCTTTCACTAATTCCTCTCACTATGCAAGCACATGCACGGATAGACCTCAGGGGGAGCTTGAGACCCTGCTTTTCCCCTCAGACTCTGGCTGGTGTAACATGTTTTAAATAAACAATTTTAAGAGTTGATACACAAGTTGTACAATGTTTTAAAGCTTGTAACCTCCTCTTGGCATTGGTTTATGCAACTCAAAATGTATGGTTTGTTGTGAATGCGACTAAATATTAAAGTGCAAGTTACACAGATAGGATAGCTAGCCAGCAGTCAACCCCTGGCTTCTCCAGAATCAGATTATTCCATATGCTACAAACTAATGTTCAGTTGTCAATAGAATATGTGTTAACCATCCTTGACTTTGTCTAGCGTCCTCTGCAGGAAGTGCAGCCAGTCAGGAAAGAATGATGTGAAGAAAAGGGAGAAAGAGTAAGTTTAACACTGTAGCTATAAATATATAGGGGAATGGTTTAGGAGGGCAGTAATAAGGAGGAAACACATCCGGTTTGACAAATTGCCGGAAATGAGGAAGTGTCTTAAACCTGCATTCTATCTGAATTACAGCTGGGGGCGATACGTCTGCACTCTAAAAACAAAAGGTTCTAAATAGCACTAAAAGTGGTTCATGGCTTGTAATCATAGGGGAACCACTTTAAGTACTATATAGCACCTATCTTTAAAAATGGTGCTATGGAGAACCATAAGAGGTTCAATATAACACCTTAACCACCCCAAAGAACTGCTGAAGAACCGCTGAAGAACCAAACTGGGCTTAACAGGTTCTTTAAATAGTTAAGGTGCTATATAGCAACACTACTTCTCCAGTGGTTCTTCAGCGGTTCTTCAGCGGTTCTATGAGGTGCTTAAGGTGCTATATGGCACCTCTTATGGTTCTACATGGCACCGTTTTTAAAGATATGTGCTATATAGCACTTAAAGTGGTTCCCCTATGATTACAAGCCACGAACCCCTATGATTACAAGCCATGATTTAGTGCTATTTAGAACCTTTTGTTTTTAGAGTGTGGTTGCAAAAGAGCTTGGTTTCTGTTATAGTCTATGAGAATGAGAGACATAATATACTTGATTTATTACCTCAGTAAACATTTTCATAATGAGTATTTTGGGTGATTTTTCCTTGTAATGATAATTAACAGAACAATAACCAATAAGTAGAAGAAAATGCAATGTAGCAATAATATGAGAAAAGAGTCTATTGACCCTTTTCACGTGACGTCACTAACCCGGCATTCGGCCTTGTTGGAGAGAGAGTTTTTGTTCAGAGATAGGAGCATAGCGGTGGTAGGGGTGATACTCTTATTAAACTTGGTTAAAATATTGAAAATGCCTATGATCACGGCTAATTGTTTACGTAGAAGGCTGTCACAATCGTTAACCCCCGGATGGACATTATTATTATCGTCTTCAAGACATAACTAACCAGGGAAGTAAACTTTGGCAAAGAACTTGGCGAATGTTCGTGTCTGTTCTGACCATTTGTATTAATTTATTTATTGATTGTATTTACTCAATATTGCATAGGTAAATACATGTATCTACTTAATGAATGTACCGCACAGAAAGATGGTAATTTGCATGAGGTTACACTCTGCATGAAATACAAATGTAGGCTACCAGTATTACATTGTATAGAAATTATATTAACTAATGTTGTTAAATCTTTAAATACAATCTCGGTCAAATTGTCAATAGTAATAATATCCGTATGCAAATTAAGTTAAAATTTACCGTAGCTGAAACCACAACATGTTTGTTGTCCTTGTATTTGTACAGTACGCTGCCCGATCAGACACGCATCCACACACAGTCTCGTTATAAGCATCTAGCCCTTTGTAACACCTAAGCTGTTCCTTCGTATATGGTGTTGAAGACCAAGTGGTTTACAATGTCATAGTATTTCACAGACGGTAAAACAATTTTGTGTCCACAATTTTACTCCTGCTGAATCTAGAGGGTCCTTGCCTTCTGTCAGAGTTAATTTCTGAAAATATCTGGCTTTTTCACTCTGATTTAAATGATCTTGATATAAACACGTATTATCCTTGTTCCCTTTGTTAAATTTCTTAGCCATTGATGTCCTTAATACAACCGTAAATCTCAGAATTTCTCCCAAATTACGTTCTCAGGAAACTATTTTGAAAACCTAAATTACGTTCTATGCCAACCTATTTAGGGTGTTTTTACGTTTGAAGTGCACGTTTTGTTATTATTATATATTTGTACTTGAATTACGTTGCTCCGGTACATTTCGTTTAGCGGATTTATGCGAGAACATTCCATACATTCCATAGCCTTCGAAATTATGTTGCAACATTCACAGTTAAGGTTAGGTAGGAGGATACTACCGGTTAAGGTTAGGCATGAGGTTACTAACGGTTAAGGTTAGATATGACGTTACTGAGGTTAAGGTTAGAATTAAGGTTAGGGTTAACATTAAATAAACCGACAATCGCGTGTCTGCATGACGCAATCACTGTAGAACAAAACATACAAAGTGCCGGTCTGGATTTGAACTCGCGAACACTGGCATGCAAGTCGCGGATTTATATGCCCATCCACCATCCCCGACCTCCGCCCTAGCAAAAACTATGCTATATACATGCTCCGTCATGATCTTCTAATGTTCATATTGAACGTTATTCGAGTGTTCAATTTAGTTCTCTACAAACGTAATTGACCCTCTCATACGTTCATATTTTACATATTTCGGTTTTACAAAATAGTTCCCTCAGAACTTAATGTGATTAAGGGCTGCCGTAATATGTAGCACCGGCGATTTCTTATGCATGTTCCGCTATTCACAGCCTTTGTTTACAAAATCCACTCTCTCCAAGATGGCGGCACTACCGGTGAATTCACCCGGCTTGCAAGGGGTCAATACATTGCTGTTGGGGTTCTGTGTCAAGGGTCAGCTAGATCTCCTTTTTAGAATGAATATAAATGATTGTTATACGTTCTATAAACTTTACTCTGACTTGTTTGGTCTTCCCTAAAAGCTGTAGATCTTGCAAACATTATGGAGCAGGCACAAAAGTTATAAAATGTTAGGAAAGGAACTTATAACATTATGGAAGAAGTTGATTAACTGTAGAATGCTGACTTCTCTTGGAGACGACCTGGCTTGTTGACTTAAGTTAGGATGCTTTGAAGCTCACCACATGGGGGTCTACTGTGTTTAAAATGCTAACGGTATTTGGGGGAGGAAAAAATAAGAGACCTATTTTATTGACTATTGCTGTTTCCTGTGGTTTAGAAATGCATATTTTGTCAATGGTTCATTGGTGTGTTTGAATTTGAAATGTTAGAGTTAACCAATAAGGAATGAGTGTTTATTGATATAAGGAGGATGAGAGAGGAGATTCGGGACTTCCCTCTAGACTATAGATGGAACTCAGGCTTAACATTAAAGTCTTATTGCTCTAATTATCATATCTCCAGGACCCTAAGTGCAATCATTTAATTACTAAATGCATAAAAAAATATACAACAGTATATGGTCTCAATCGGTAGATTTAAGCCTTCTGCAATTTATCATGATGTTAATTTTTAAAATTATGGTCTCTTTAATTTTAAAATCGGCGATAAAGCAAAGTTTAGGGTGTGGTTATGGCGTTCGGTTGTATGACAAGACACTCAAAGGTGCTGGCATTTCACTTTTTTCCAGTAAGTAATGTTACATTTTGTTTTACATTATGTTTTAATATTGTTTTTCTTTAGCATCCCAATTAATATCTGTTAGCTAGCTAGATTACTCCTCCCTCTCGTCTAAAATTGTCACATTCTTAACCAAGATGACTGCGCCCGTAACGGCTAATACGATGACCCAAATCAGATCAGACAAAACTAATCAAAAGTATAACATTTTCTTGGGACTCATTATCCAGTTTCTAGTTATTTGAAACATTGGTTTGTTAATTTAAATGGTATACTAATCTCACGTAAAAGGAATCCTCTAGACCCGAAAATTGTTGTTCCGGTCATGCTTCCAAAATGACAGTCACTAAAAACACAATTTCAATGTGTTCTGTAATCCCCAATTAGGCTACTGTATGTTTCCAAATGTTTGAAAACTGTCCTGCCCCTGAATTGAGTTGATTGGAGAATAAAACGTTTATAGTGAGGTGGAGAATATTGCATTCTTCATTAAATACGTAGATAAATAACAAGAGTTCGAGAAGGATTTTGTTTTCTACAATGGCTAGTGGAAGTGACGAAATACCCAAAGAGCTGGACGATATGTTGTTGTTTGTTTTTTTGTTATTTTTCCACATTTTCTCCCCTCCAAATTCCCTGTAATCCTGCCTTGTTGGCAGCTCTGCAACTCTTTGGACAGATCTGTGGAATGGCGAGGGGCACGCACATGGTTAATCCAAACACGTCACCCATCCACTGATTCTTTTCGCTATGCAAATCCAACACGGTGGATCATGTAGGGGATGAATACGTTCACCAACTATACTTCTACGATTAAACACACAGGCACCCGATTTGGACACATAAATTGCTGGAGAACGACGTGACAGGATAGACAATCTGATTCATCTATCCCAAATCCTGGGCGATGCTATGCCAATATGCGCTGCCTCATGCAGAAGGCCTGGGGAAAGTCAGAGAACCCATAGTCAGACTCGAACCCATGACTGAGCTGGACAATTTCAACTTTGATCAAGTGTTAGTGAATGGAAATATACAACCATAGCTACAAATTTGAGCCGGAAAATAGTGAGGCAGAAACACAGCGTATTACAGCAAGGCAGGACCAGCGTGAATCAAGCAGCTGCAGGTGAAGCTATTGAGCCCAGAGTGAATTCCCACTGCTGCTGTATTTGGAAACTACCCAGCAATGGCAACAGACCGAAGGCGTTAGTGGGACGGGGCTACATTTTTGCCAAGAAGATGATTACTATCTTTGTTAGATCATCTGAATTTCACATGATCGCTGCGACATTACCTGTGTCTATTGCGTCCAATGAAAGATTATTTTCTGTTTTAAAATGTGTCAAAACAGCCACAACAAAAAAATCGCAGAACAACAATGAGTGATGACAGATTAACCCACCTCATGTTTATGGCTGTGTAATCTACACTTGTAAAAACCTTAAACATGGATGATCTGGTGGTGACAGACTTTGATCAGTTAAGGCCCAGATGCTATCCTCCTAACATATAAGAGCCTATAGCACCAGAGGTTAAGAAGATGTAAATGTCTTCCTCCTAATCTAAAGAGAAAATAATCACTGACAGCCACCTGATTAAATTTGATGAATTATACTATATTTAACAATTGTTGTCTTCGACAAAGCATATTGATGTTACATTAGGTGATCAGACATGATTTAATATGTTGGATTGTCTGAGGCTTAGCACTGATTGCCGGTTTCAACCTGTGATCTCAGTGCCAGTGTGTGTGATGCCCCGTAGAAAGGAGAGACCTTTAATAGGGCTGAATAATAATTATTGGGCTGAATAATTTTGCACGCCCAATTTTTCAGTTTTTTATTTGTTAAAAAAGTTTGAAATATCCAATAAATTTAATTCCACTTCATGATTGTGTCCCACTTGTTGTTGATTCTTTACAAAAAATTACAGTTTCATATCTTTATGTTTGAAGCCTGAAATGTGGCAAACGGTTGAACAGTTCAAGGGGGCAGAATACTTTCGCAAGGCACTGTAAGTAGGGACTTCCCAAAACTTGTGAACTCAGCAAATAACTGGAATGTAACTTTACAAGCTACTTTACCCAACACTGCGAATGGTATCGATAATGACTGGGATCGTTAAGCAGTCTCAAATATACTATCAATATCAATAAAAATTTACGATCCCCATCCCTTAATGAGAATAACTTGTCACTTGTAATATAGCAGCAAAAATATCAGCAGCAGTGACATATAAATACACTGCTCCGAAAAATGAAGGGAAAACACAATCATCACAGTATAACACAGAGTGTTCAGGGATAAACTTTAGGGATATCAATCTGTCCAGTTAGGAAGCAGAAGCGATTGTGAAGCAATGTCACCTGTTTTGATGCAAATGAAAAAGACCATGGGGTGAAGAAACTCTGACACTTTAATACTGTATATTTGTACCGAACCTGCATGTATACTATTGCAACAACATAGCTGAGATACTTGGTAGCTGAGTGTTGATTGAGTTTTTAGGGAGTCAGACTTGTAGCTGGAAGTTTGCTGGTTCAAATCCAACTGTGACAAATGTTGTTTTGTCCTTGAGCAATGCACTTCACCCTAATTTGCTCCAGGGGGATGTCCTTGTAATTAATTTAAGCCCCTGGACTGAGGGTCAGCTAAAATGTAAAATATAAATGACTTTAGTTTTTTCAAATCAATAATAGTTTGTTTCTGTTGGCTCTACAATGTTACCTGTTTTGACTGTTAGCATGCGAACACATTTACATAGTAGCTTTCATTCATTGTTAAAATATACAACTCATTAAACCCAATGAATCTATGCACTGTATGTCCAATAAAAGCCACTAGATGGAGAACTTCATCAATAAAACATATAATTTAGACAAAAATGCATTTTTCCAATGAGCAAAGAACAAACCACTCAAAAATCTTTAATTATTGTGCAAGCCAAAATATTTGATGGCATTCAGACAAAAAGTTGATGTATTAATTAGAAACCAATGCTAGTGCAGAGCAATGAAACATGGATTTATTTTAACTTTATGTTGACTTCATAGATTGTTTATTTTTGCCTTTTTGGTTATACATTCTGTTCCTATTGATCATTGACTACATGTTAAAGTGTTACAATTTTATTATACAACTCTAGAAATAATGAAGAGACCGCTGCCTATAAAAACATCTGGAATGTGATCAAGAGGAAGATGGATGGTCACAAGCCATCAAATAAAACTGAGCTGCTTGAATTTTTGCGCCAGCAGTGACTGTTGGAGAGCATGCCAAGAGGCATGAAAGACAATTATTATTACTAATCCATCAAATAAACATTTCTGAACTTTTCCTATGTTAACACATTAGTATTGTGTTGTTTAAAATGAATGAGTTTATTTTCCTTGCATTATTGAAGTTCTGACACTGCATCTTTTTTGTTGATTGGACGAGTCCAATTAATCCAATACATTTTATAAAGCCCTTTTTACAACAGCATTTGTCACAAAGTGCTTTGACAGATAACTGGTCTAAAACCCCAAAGACAAAGCAAGAACAAGTGATTCACAGTGGCTAAGAAAAGCTCCCTAGTAGGTGGTATTCGTAGTGTGCCCTGGTCATTTTCTGCAAATACATTTTCTGAATAACAATATTGTTATTTGGAATGTGGGAGAAATGTTGTCAGTAGTCAGAGACACTTGTGATTTTGCAGTGGTTTATAGTGGCCAAATAATAACAACAAATCTGATTGATTTAATTGAGTCTTTCGGACTCTGTGACCTTTGGAGATTCTTTGGCAACTCATTCCATCCTCCCCAATTTGTGTGAGGTTGATATAGACACACATCCTCTTCCAGGCTGATTAAGATCTCCATTTGCTTTAAGCTTCTTAATTATTACCCTGAATGTGGAAATGGTCATATTGGACTGTTGAGGCTATTTAAACTCATTAAACATTTGTTGCACATCATGACCATATTCTCAGTGCCAAAGTGACGCCTGACTAAGTGTTTCTACTAACTCTGTGACTTAACAATGTAAAATACTTCATTTAAGGCGTGTTAGATTTCTATTTATACCCTGGAAATGGTGGAAATGTTATTATCATTAAGAATAATGCACTGCCCTTACAAGCAGACATTCCCAATCCACTACCTCCTTGTATTTGAAAAACTTTGCAAGACAATACCTGATCAAATGTACAGTATTGACCACAGTAATAATAAATACAAGTTAGGCCTACAGTACCTCATACTACATGTTCTTGCTGTCTGCTGATCTGAATATGTTGGTCAAGAGAACAATATGAACATACTGTAAAAAAAATTTGTTACCTTAGCCATTTTGTTGTTGTGAATCAGCAGGTGTTTCATTCCACTACACATTCCCTGTAAATAGTTTCACTTGCCTACATGCCCATTGTCTGCGTGAACTATTATTTTGGCATTTTTAAGTAACAAACACAAACATAGCCATGGGAAGGAAGGGGACTCAGCGCCTCCTGAAAAGATTTCAAAAGTGACTTTTAGTGATTAAAATGTATTTTAGTGATAAGTCAATTGATTATCATTTCATGAATGTAGGTAAATAGAAAAAATTATGTTTAAAAACCAGAATGAGTTTTTAGTTGTGTATTTGCCAGAGGCTTCAGTACAAACAACAGTATTGTTAACTTCAAACTGTATGTCTAGCAGTTTAAGACATATTTTCTTCATAAGCTAGCAATGAGTTATTGGGTAGAGCAATTGCCTGCGATGCTGAAGTACGCTGATTCAAAACAGCTCTGCTACATGCTAATGTAAATATTTTTGGACAGAGTATTTCTCACTAAAAACGAATTTATTCATAGCTATGACATTAAACAAATGCTATATTATTATAGAAACAGCCAGGAATGTCAAAGGTATGAGATGTACAACAAGGGTCATGTGATACATGTATTCTCTGCTATATATTTTTTGTGTTGTAAAAAAGTTAACTTGTGAACATTTGCTTTACTATATTTAAGTTGAGTGAACACATACTTTTAGGAAATATTACATTTACATGCAATTATTGTCTAATCCAACTCATTGTTGTCTTAATTGGCTGAACTGTGAATAATATATTGAGTGAACAAATAATTTTGAGTTGACTTGAAATAAACACATTAAAACAAGTTCAGTGATAAAGGAAAAATGTGTTCACTCCACTTATACATTCACATTGACTCAAAATGTGAAGTTATGAGAACTGCAATTTTGAATGTTTCTAGAGAAATAAGGGTAAGGATAATTCAACATTTGTAGATTTTAAGATGGTTTAACATAATATTTTTTACATTTGATGGAAGAAAAGTACAAATATATTTAGGGTATTATGCGGCTTGCTGTGCCATGAGGTATGATAAAGCTGATGAACAGATTTCAAAACCGTTACAAAAAGGTTATTCAATGATTAGACCATCTATGACTATAGTGCATTTGCACAGTAGATAATTACATTCATCTGGTGTCCCAAATCTGAATGTGTTCCTTATTATAAAGGTAAAGGTACTTATTGTCAAATAATAGTTTTAGACAAATAGACAAATAGTTTTTTGGGGGAAAAAATACATTTTGGAATATTGAATTGTATGACTTCGACAATCAACTAGTGTGGACTTTTACTGCAAAATGGGAAATAAACTAAGGTATGTACACGAACTTATTTGTTCAAACTCGCTGTGTTTATTATAAGGAATCAGTGCAAATGGATATGGACTAGTAATGACATTTTGAACATGTTTAGTGGCTCAAAGCACGCTTTTTAACTTGCCCCGTAAATGTGTAATGGTTGTCTAATGGCAGAAAAAGGTAAACACACTTTTGGCAATACAGATTGTTTGAGTTATTAACACAGCACTTCTGATATGCAAACAACAGAGCTACGTTTTGAAATCGCCCGGAATTCTCCTTTAAGTCAGCTCAATTCCTTGCCCCAAAGTGGAGCTCACTCATAAAAGCTGTGAAGTAAGTTGCCTTATTTATTTTAGTTGAGTGAACGTGTGATTTTCTACAGTGTATATGTCAGTTAGGGAATTACAGAGAAGATACATCTAACTGGGTGGCAGCTAATATTTATTTTTTAATTTATTTTACATTTTCAATCATTTTACTTCCGTTACAGGTAAAATTATTTTCACAGCCCATTTTGCTCTTATTTAGAAAGGGTGCCAAAACTGCCAATATTAGTGGAGGCCAATATATTCTCACATTATTGAAAATATTAATGCTTATTATATATTTGGTATGTTTATAAATAATGAAATACTATTTTATGAATCATTTAATACTTTGAATATAATTAGGAATATTAACACAAATAGGCTTCTTTACTTATTATTGTAGAATAATGTTTTATACAAGGTTATTCTGCTATTATTAATGTTTTATTCCTAAAATGTTTTCTCTCTCTCACAACACAGTTACTATTATGGCCAATTGTATTGAAAACACAATGAAAACAATTAGGCTAGTTAGTGTAGAAAAGGTTTCCTTCTGAAAAGTCAGTGTCTGGTATGTTTGGATGCAAAATCATCTGAGGAAGAAAAACCACAGCCTAGAAACATTTGGAATGAATTAACATCTTCCTGATATATGGGATGCAAATATAATGAGAGTAAATGTTATAGCTCTGTAGCAGTTCTATTTTTCGAAAGCATTTATTTTCTTTCTATGTAATGTAGAATAACTGGTTATTGTCTTGTAAGCTTGTACCTCTTTCTCCACTGTCCGATTGCCATTCGGTGTGGTTCGAAACAGGGGCCCACTGCTTTGTAACACATGTGACCTTCCTCCCTCCAGCATGTTAACAATTGCGCTCCTCAAAATTTGGCTGATGAGTTGTGCTGATGCAAGATGTATAACCATGGCTCCAAATCAAGCTTTGAACCGACCAGATGAGAAACAGTAACCCTCATCACCGGATATGCCTTTAATTACTTCAGCCTTATTTGACTTTGTTAGGTTTTCTAATGGGTTGCTCACATTTGTTTCTCATTTTCCAGATTTACAGCCTTCTGTCCAGACGGGAGGATACCTTCAATTTGATCCAAGATGTCTCCAACTGAGGAAAGATGTTGTCTTGTCATTCGTAAAATGTGCTGATGTAGGAAGAGTGGACGTCTCTCTGGGTTAACATCTGATTATGCTGACACAGGATTCAGCCAGGTTTTAGTATGTTCCAGCAGAAATAGACTTGAAAGATCATGATCTTATCTCACACTATAGGATGGACTCAGGACATAGTTGTGTACAGCAAAAGGAAAATATATTTACCAATATGTTGCTTTAAATATATTGTAATTTATTGTAATATATGATTTTTCCATTACATTTTCCAATATATTATATATTGAAAATACATGGAAGAATATATTGATGTTGAAAATATATCTTATATTCATGTAATATATTGCAATATATTGCAAAATATACAAATGATTGCCGCTTTCAATATATTGCAATATATTGAACATGAATATATAATATGTGTTTATATATCCCAAAATATTTGCAATGTTATATTCATAAATATCCACCATAATGTATTCTGATTTATGTGGGAAAATGTATTGGTTATATATGTAAAGATATAGGGCCCTATTTTAACGATCTGAAATGTAAGTATCAAACGCGAAACGCAAGTGACATTGTGGGAGGGTCCCGGGCGCTGTTGCTATTTTACCGGCGGGATAAATGACTCTTGCGCCCGACGCAAATCTAAAATGGGTAGGTCTGAAACCTATAAATTATAATGGCGGATTGCTATTGATTTCTTTTTACAAAATGTAAATAAAGAAATGTAACAAGACATACTTTCCGATGTTTTGGACTCACTTTCACTGAATCACGAGGTTATAAATGCATGGTAATATTTTTGCAATGTAGTCTAACATTAGACCGAGATTACTTTTCTTACCTCACTCTTCTGTCAAATAAGCGCTCCTCTCCCGTTCTGCATTTCTGGGCATTTGGGTTGTGGCAACGGCACATGCATTTCAACATCACGTCTCCTTAAGTCCTCTAATATTTCCTCATTCATGTCATCAACACATCGACTTGACTAGTGTACCTCCTGTTCTATCCAAACACCTGACGCGCATTTTCAGTGTGCCGAGTGTTCGTTCAATTAGGATACACTGCGTGTTTGTGTGTGTTCGATTAAACAGCATTTCACGCACTTGCATTTCAAGATACCAGTACTGGTGACAAAGCCTCTGGCTCTGGAAATCCAAAACAGGTAATTAAACAGCAGAGATTGATATCACATTAGGAATCATTAGAGTATTGGATTATCCATGAATAAATATTAAAAATGAACATCTTTGCACTATAGAAAAAGGCCAACGTTGCTGCACAAAGATAGGCGGAGGAGGAACTACAGTCAGAGGACAGTCAGTTCAGCTCCGGTCCAGCAAAATTGTCAAGCCAGGAAAACGACGACCTTACCAGAAACCTGTCGAACCATATCAGGGCCTTACAGAAAGAAAACACCAAACTGTGGAACATGGTAGTTAAAGGCAAGTATTGAGTATTATATCATCAAATATTACTCTATATCAAATGGTATTAATCCATTTATACCTGAAGGTGATTCTAAAGATGCTTTCTAAATCTAGAAAGCATTTGCTGCCCACCTATGTGGTCAGATACAGTGCCTTTCGAAAGTATTCGGCCCCCTTGAACATTTCAACCTTTTGCCACATTTCAGGCTTTAAACATAAAGATATAAAACTGTAATTTTTTGTGAAGAAGCAACAACAAGTGGGACACAATCATGAAGTGGAACGAAATTTATTGTATATTTCAAACTTTTTTAACAAATAAAAAACTGAAAAATTGGGCGAGCAAAATTATTTAGCCCCTTTACTTTCAGTGCAGCAAACTCTCTCCAGAAGTTCAGTGAGGATCTCTGAATGATCCAATGTTGACCTAAATGACTAATGATGATAAATAGAATCCACCTGTGTGTAATCAAGTCTCTGTATAAATGCACCTGCTCTGTGATAGTCTCAGAGCTCCGTTGAAAGCACAGAGAGCATCATGAAGAACAAGGAACACACCAGGCAGGTCCGAGATACTGTTGTGGAGAAGTTTAATGCCGGAATTGGATACAGAAAGATTTCCCAAGCTGTAAACATCCCAAGGAGCACTGTGCAAGCGATAATATTGAAATGGAAGGAGTATCAGACCACTGCAAATCTACCAAGACCCGGCCGTCCCGGTCTGGCCTTTATGGAAGACCAGACCGGGACTTTATGGAAAGAGTATAATCTGGCCTTTATGGAAGAGTGTCAAGTGTCAAGAAGAAAGCCATTTCTGAAAGATATCCATAAAAAGTGTAGTTTAAAGTTTGCCACAAGCCACCTGGAAGACACACCAAATATGTGGAAAAAGGTGCTCTGGTCAGATGAAACCAAAATCGAACTTTTTGGCAACAAAGCAAAACGTTATGTTTGGCGTAAAAGCAACACAGCACATCACCCTGAACACACCATCCCCACTGTCAAACATGGTGGTGGGAGCATCATGGTTTGGGCATGCTTCTCTTCAGCAGGGACAGGGAAGATGGCTAAAATTGATGGGAAGATGGATGGAGCCAAATACAGGACCATTCTGGAAGAAAAACTGATGGAGTCTGCAAAAGACCTGAGACTGGGACAGAGATTTGTCTTCCAACAAGACAATGATCCAAAACATAAAGCAAAATCTACAATGGAATGGTTCACAAATCAACATATCTAGGTGTTAGAATGGCCAAGTCAAAGTCCAGACCTGAATCCAATCGAGACGCTGTGGAAAGAACTGAAAACTCCTGTTCACAAACGCTCTCCATCCAACCTCACTGAGCTTGAGCTGTTTTGCAAGGAGGAAAATGTCAGTCTCTCGATGTGCAGAATTGATAGAGACATACCCCAAGCGACTTACAGCTGTAATCGCAGCAAAACGTGGCATTACAAAGTATTAACTTAAGGGGGCTGAATAATTTTGCACGCACAATTTTTCAGTTTTTTATTTGTTAAAAAAGTTTGAAATATCCAATACATTTCGTTCCACTTCCTGATTGTGTCCCACTTCTTGTTGATTCTTCACAAAAATTACAGTTTCATATCTTTATGTTTGAAGCCTGAAATGTGGCAAAAGGTCGAAAAGTTCAAGGGGGCCGAATACTTTCGCAAGGCACTGTATGCCATGCATGTCCATGCATATGCTATGGTTGTTTAACTATTACATGTAAAAATAGTGCCCTTTTTGGTCTTCATTGCAATATAATTTTTTCACATGTATCAAAATATACATATACAAAATATAAATATTAAATAATATACTGTATATGGGAATATAATCCCTAATACATCACATGATATTTTCCAATATACTGCAATATATTTTTGTTTTGTAAGGGGCTACCCTAGGGAAGGCTAGAAAGAAAATGCATGTAACCTTACCTTAATCTTGCCTAACATTTATGCCTGAACCTACTCTAACTCTAATACCTAAACCTAACCATAATGGCTGAACCTGAAAGCAACCTAAATTCTAACCTTGTAATTCTTGTAAATTTGATTCTAAATCTAACTCCTAACAATTTACTTTGTCCTTACGGTGATGAGCAACATGTCCTCATATGGGCATTTTTGTCAAGTGTTAATATCCTTGTGAAGATTTCTGTTCCTAATATGAGGCAGAATCAATAATGTGCATGCAGGTCAGTGTAAGCACTGACTATCTATACTACCTGGTGCTGTGTGATAACAGACCATCAATACAACCTGGTGCTGTGTTAAAACAGACTAGCTATACTACCTGGCAAATGTTAGAGGCAGGTAATGTTGTCCCCCCAATAATAAGAACAATTTGCAAAACATATACTGTATGTACACCCAGGGGTGTAAGATCCTGGGCCCTATGCATAGACAGTCTTGATGAGCCCCCATCCAGGTAAAATAAAAAAAATCCAGATTTTTCAAGGGCCCTCTCTCCCCTTGGGCCCTGGTAAAAATGAAGTGTAATGTTTATTGCACATATGAACCATGGTAAAACAAATTGGCAGTACCAAATATAGATTTTTTTGGCACCTATAGCACCTATAGCACATTGCGCATCACCACAAGCCTGTAAACATAGAGGCTTCAATGAATATAGAAAATAAAGTACATACTGGCCATTTAAGTACAGTAGGCTATCAAAAATAGTGATTTTTTAAAATTAAAATCAAAGGCATTTAAAATTAAATCGGGAACAGGCGTGAATCAAGATCGGGATTTTATAACGAATTATCGTGTAGGCCTAGTTAGAATGCTAGAAATGATCTTGAAATGCTGAGCCCAGTGATTGTCAATTGTTAACTTGCTGGTTTCCTGTTCATCCTGATGTTGTACTGTACCCACCATGTGTCCCAAGTTTAAATGAATAACTTAAAAGAGGAACAATGACAAACTGTGAAACTGGCTAGGAGTTGCAGATTTGAATATGAGGGCAATAGAATGTGATGGATGTCAAGCCCCAGGCTGCACTGTTTACAGTATGTGTCTTAAGAGGTGACACAATGTCAACAGAATGATGCTCTATTGAGACTTCTGTTAACACGATACATTACAGCCTTTTCCAAAAACCCTACTGTATATGAGTCATAAACGTTGTAATTAAGGGAGATCCTTTGTGTACGTGTGGTTACCACTTCACAGCATTACAGTATTTGCCATTCAGTACAGATGAAAGCTGGCCAACAGTGGGATAGGACCCTTGTTCGAGGGGTTGGTTCCGGCATATTAACAACTTCACTGAGGACTGACCAGGTTGCATGCATGAATCAGTAAGCGAGAGCTTATTGATTCATGAGTTCAGGCTAATTTTAAACAGACATGGTAAAGGGATTTACATTGATACTAAAGCCTGCTTAAGCAGCAGTGGCTGATGGTGTTAGAAGATCCCTGTAGAGCTACAGGCGTAGCTACATTCTCACAACCATAAAATAAACCTACTTGATCTCCAACCCACAGGTTAGGAGAGTGGACCTGGCCTCCTTCTGACCTTAACCCTTGATCTTATTTATTGTAATCCTTTCTATCTCATGTTATTAGGCTTTATTTAGTAGTTCTTTATTTAGTATTTACGGCCTTTATATTACTACCCGTAATTGGCGCCCCTAATTGGCGGGTTATAGGGTTATCGGGCTAATCAAGAAAACAGAATATACTCAGCTGTATGAGGAATCTGCCCACGGGAGAATATACATAAACATACAGTACATGGGCCTTCTGGACATCACACTCATGTAATCTCTCATGAAAAGACTATTTAAACATACATTGCTATGCCACAGGCCTGTCATGATTAGCATTAGATACCTTGAACAGAAGTTTTTTCAAGTTTTAATGTGAAAAGTGGGGACTCTGTTACAAACATATAAATACAAATAAAACCTTGCTTTCAATTTAGCCACCATTTTCTTGGTATTTTGTCTATTGTTATTAATCAGACACTGTTATACAGTGTAGTTAGTGTGTTCCTTTTCTTAATGACACCACTGTGAATCAGACCCACAATTGAGATGCTGCAAGCATTACACTACCAAATAAGCCTCATGTAATGAAATTAGATCAGATTCTGCTTTATATGTACATGATACATTTTTGTAAATCTCTTTAATAGTGCACTCATGTAAAAGGGCATAGGAGTGCGTTTGATATTGGGGGTGACACACCATATATTTTTTGCTAATTGCCGCTAACATTGTCCCCCCTTGCTCCTACACCTTTACTAATGTGTATATAGAGTTGTGGACAAGAGTTTTGAGAATGAAACAAATACTAACTTTTGCTAAGTCTGCTGCCTCAGTATTGATGATGGCCATTTGCATATACTCCAGAATTTCATGAAGAGTGATCAGGTAAATTGCAATGAGATGCAAAGTCTCTCTTTGCTATGAAAACTTAATCCCAAAAAACACATTTCCACTGCATTTCAGCCCTGCCACAAAAGGACCAGCTGCCATCATGTCAGTGATGGTCTCGTTAACACAGGTGAGAGTGTTGACAAGGACAAGGCTGGAGATCACTCTGTCACGCTGATTGAGTTAGAATAACAGACTAAAAGCTTTAAAAGGAGGGTGGTGCTTGAAATCATTATTCTTCCTCTATCAACCATGGTTACCTGCAAGGAAACATGTGCTGTCATCATTGCTTTGCACAAAAGTGCTTCACAGGCAAGAATATAGCTGCTAGTGAGAATGCACCTAAATCAACCATTTATTGGATTGTCAAGAACTTCAAGGAGAGAGGTTAAATTATTGTGAAGAAGGCATCAGGGTGCTACAAGAAAGTCCAGCAAGCGCCAGGGCCATATATATGTATATTTGTGTTTTTTTCTATTCCAGTCTAAAGGACTGTTGTTATCTGTTAGATTAGTTCATATTGAGTGTATTATGGAGCTGTGGCACCACCCCCCTAAACACCAGGGTTATACTCAGTAGTCTAGAGTTTGTTAAGTAATTGCTGATAGCATTCAGCCGCCATCGGTAGATCTCAATTAAGCTCTAGTGATTCAGGGGTGTGGTTCATTGAGGATTCTGTTGAAGGTTATCGTGCTGGTGTGTTCTTAAGCTATTCCCAGAGTTGGAGTTATTGATGGAGTTCTGCATGTATTCCACTATTTGTGTCTTTACCACCTAAGTGTAGTAAGTGTATTATATTATACTGTTTAGCTATGTGTATGCTCTGTACATCATTAGTCACACCTACGCCGCGTTGGAGCTTAGTAATTTATGTATACCCGTTGTGCTGCAACAGTGCCTGTCCGTCCGCAATTAGGGGATATCCTGTTATTCAAGATTATTGCATTGAGTCATTAAACCCAACCAGAACTCTACTATCTGCCTTGGTCTTCCTCCTACTCCAACACACCACCTGTTCTTATATTATAACCTCAGAATAAGTTTATAGCTTATGACTTATAGCTTATAACTCTGTTTTATATTAGACTGCTTATGAGTATATTATCTATTGTATATTAGACTATAATTCCATCACAGATCTAATACATGTTTAATGCCATTCAGACTAATAGGACATATTACTACTGACAAGACACCAGACATACTATATAAACTATAATTCGCTCTGGATAAGAGTGTCTGCTAAATAATGAAAATGTTATAATATTTTCAACATTGGATGCATTATATACCTAAAATACAATTCAGCAGAAGTTTATTTAAATACATTCTCAAATAGTATAGTGAAGTACAGAATTATACAAGTATACTTGCATTAACGACAGAAAAACATGAATATACAGTGGGGCAAAAAAGTATTTAGTCAGCCACCAATTGTGCTCCCAGTGTTAAGTTCTCCCACTTAAAAAGATGAGAGATGCCTATAATCTTCATCATAGGTACACTTCAACTATGAGAGACAAAATGAGAAAAGGAAATCCAGAAAATCCCATTGTAGGATTTTTAATGAATTTATTGGTAAATGATGGTAACGTTTTTAAGAGGCTCCTCTGTCCTCCACTCGTTACCTGTATTAATGGCACCTGTTTGAACTTGTTATCAGTATAAAAGACACCTGTCCAAAACAAATTGGCAGTACCAAATATAGATTTTTTTGGCACCTATAGCACATTGCGCATCACCACAAGCCTGTAAACATAGAGGCTTCAATGAATAAAGAAAATAAAGTACATATTGGCCATTTACAGTGCCTTGCGAAAGTATACGGCCCCCTTGAACATTTCGACCTTTTGCCACATTTTAGGCTTCAAAAATAAAGATATAAAACTGTAATTTTTTGTGAAGAAGCAACAACAAGTGGGACACAATCATGAAGTGGAACGAACACACCAGGCAGGTCCGAGACACTGTGGTGGAGAAGTTTAAAGCCGGATTTGGATACAGAAAGATTTCCCAAACTTTAAACATCTCAAGGAGCACTGTGCAAGCAATAATATTGAAATGGAAAGAGTATCAGACCACTGCAAATCTACCAAGACCCGGCCGTCCCTCTAAACTTTTAGCTCATACAAGGAGAAGACTGATCAGAGATGCAGCCAAGAGGCCCATGATCATGATCACTCTGGATTAACTGCAGAGATCTACAGCTGAGGTGGGCGAGTCTGTCCATAGGACGACAATCAGTTGTATACTGCACAAATCTGGCCTTTATGGAAGAGTGGCAAGAAGAAATCCATTTCTGAAAGATATCCATAAAAAGTATTGTTTAAAGTTTGCCACCAGCCACGAAATACAAAACATTAGTAGCAAGGTAAGTCATTCAATGATTTTAACTGTTCAAAGGATTTCATATCCTTTCCCCCAAACATTTGCCCATATATATGTAAACCTTTATCCGCCCATAATTTAAAAACATTTCGGCCATTTTTATTAGGGAGGAAGTCCAAGTAATTTTCCATTTCTCTAAATAAAATTAATTCTACATCCATTTTGAGACTCCTACATACTTCCCTTCACACCTTCAGTGTATTCACTACCCATCTGTTCTCCAATTGATCAACCTGAGATTTAGTATATTTACTAAAAGGAAGAATAGTCATTGGTGCATCTCACAGTTCAATTCTATCTGTCTCCATTTATTTTTATGATACTTTCCTGGTAACCAGCTTTTTATAATTTTGAGTTGTGCTGCTTGATAATAAACGTGTAGAGCTGGTAAGTTTAAACCACCTTTATCTTTTGGCAATTGAAGATATTTCAATTTCACTCTTGGTTTCTTTTTATTCTATATAAATTCCCTCAATAACCTATTCCATTGTTTAAATATCTTTACATCTATATATATAATAATATATAATATATAAAGCCTTAAACAGAAGTAAAAATCTTGGCAAAAATGCTTGTCTGTATAATTTTAGTCCTTTCCCAGAGAGAAGGTGATCATTGACCATCTATGTATATCTTCTTTAACTTGAATAATTAATTCTCCAAAATTTTCATTGTACAGTTCTTCCAAGTTCTTTGTTATTTTAATTCCCAAGTATTTAATCATTTCTACATCCCAATGAAATGCATGTTTATTTTTAATTTTCTCACTAACTGTGCATCCCACCAGCATCACCTCTGATTTATTAACATTCAATGTGTAACCTGAGATGTCCCCATATTCTTCAATAACATCCATTAACGCTTACATTGAGTGCTCAGGTTCCCGTAAATAAAGTACTACATCATCTGCGTACATTGCCAGAGTATGATTTTCTCCTGCTATAGTAACACCTTGGATCTTTTCCTCTGTTCTAATATATTCTGCCATTGGTTCGATACACAGTGCAAATATCAGTAGGGATAACGGATCTCCTTGTCTTGTAACTTTGGATATATGAAAAATATTAGAGAGTACTCAATTAGCTTTGATTGATGCTTTTGGCTCTTTATACATTGCTTGAAGCTATTTTATGAAAGTTGGGCTCAACACAAAAATGTTCAGTGTTTCAAATAAATAAGGCCATAGTACTTTATCAAAAGCTTTCTCAGCATCTAAGGTAATAAATCCTACAGGTATTTTGTGTTTTTGTGCTATATAAATAATATTGTTTGTCTTATATTGTCTTCCAGTTGTCTCTTAGGATTAAAACGTGTCTGGTCTAAATTTATTATTTGGGGTACAATTCTTGCAAATCTACCAGCCAATATAGAAGATATAAGTTTGTGATCTTTATTTAATAGGCCTATAGGCCTGTAGGATGCACAATCGGCTGGATTTTTACACACACATCCAGCTAATGCATAAACACTACACAGCAGTCATTACACACTACAGAGATAAATACAAAACACTGCACTCAGGGCAGAGCAGGGGCAAAATTATATTTATTATGAAGTACTTGCACAATCCTCCACACATATAAATGTAGTCACAAACAAAATATGCAGCAGATCGATTACAAGCAATGTGTTGGAATCATTGTGCCTCAGCATCATGCCTCTGGGCACGGTCAGGCCACAGGACCTCATCAACGTCACTGGCAATCCTGTCCCTTGCTAAACAACTAGGAAAGAATCCTTTAGCATCCCGAATCCAACCTTGAATCCCTTCCACTCCAATGTTGTCACATGCTGCATCCATTGACTGAATGAGATTGTCCTGTGCATAAGGATTTTTGTCATAGACCTTCCACCTCCATGCAGAAAAAAATGATTCAATGGGATTAAGAAAGGGCGAGTATGGTGGGAGGCACAAATTTCAGTACCACGGTGAAAGTTCACATTGTCCCAGATGACCACATACATGGGACGCTCTGCCTGTTCATCACCTGTTCACATCGCAGTAGTGCTTCCTGTAGAGCATACAGAAACCTCATAAGATGGGCAGTGTTGTAAGGCCCTACAGTCACATGGTGGTGAATAACCCAGTAGCTGTTGAAGCACATATGGTTACGTTGCCACCACGCTGCTCTGGCAACTCTACAATGGCATGTTGACCAATAATGTTGCAGCCTTTCCTTCTCTTGGTGAGATTGAAGCCAGTTTCATCCAAGAAGAGGCACTCATGAGGCCTCTCCATGGAATCCAGTTGAAACATTCTCTATAGAAATGAACAAAAATTAATTTATGAAGTAACGTAAATGACATAGCATTCCAGGTGTCATGCCTCTGTATACATGTGCTGCATTACATTCAACACAGTAAAGATGCACAGTAACTCAAATGTGCTGTATAATCTCTGGACATCTGGATATCGTAGCTCTTTTACCCTTTCAGAATTTCTCTGAAATGGTACTATGTAGTTTTGTTTGAGACTTATCAGGTTGCGTTTCAGTACACGGTCAATTGTGGAGAGACTCACACTGTTGATTCCTTCAAAATTCACGTTGTCTTCCTCAACTCACTTTCGTATTTCACGCAGACAAATTTGATTATTTTGAAGGACCATATTGACAATAATGGTCTCCTGCTGTTGTGAGAACATACCTCTCCTTCCACCGGCATGTGGCAGTCTTTAAATTCTAGCAAATAAATCCTCTTGTTAGAATTATACAGTCAGGTCTAAAGCATTGAAATGTCACCAAATATGTACAATAAATACTATTATACAAGTATATCACTGCAAGCAAAGGGCCAATTTTTTTAAATATTTTACAGTAATTTACTGAGACGTTGCATGACTTTAAATACTACACTGTAAGTTTGAGGGAACACAAATGATAGTACAGTTACCTGTTCTCTTCTCTGATTTTCCTGACAATGGAGGTCACAGAGAACCTGCTTATATTTGGTTGAACACATAGTCCTGCTTCCCTTATAATCATTCCATGAACCAGAACATGGTGTATGATTGTTGCTCTAATTTAATTGGAAATGATGGCTCCTGATCTTCCTCCTCCTCCTCCTCCTCTGTCTCCTCCTCTTCCTCCTCCTCCTCCTCTGTGTCTTCCTTCTCTGCTGTCTCCTCCTCCTCTGTCTCCTCCTCCTCCTCATCCTCTGTGTCTTCCTTCTCTGCTGTCTCCTCCTCCTCTGTCTCCTCCTCCTCCTC